>JAUTBZ010172113.1:0-10266 GCA_032361785.1 Lepetodrilus galriftensis | reverse complement strand
TACTATGGTCCCTAATACACTCCCTACTACGCTCCCTACTATGGTCCCTAATACACTCCCTACTACGCTCCCTACTATGGTCCCTAATACACTCCCTACTACGCTCCCTACTACACTCCTCCTGACTATACTCCCTACTACAGTCCCTACTATGCTTACTACGCTTCCTACTACAGTCCCTATGATCCCTACTACGCTCCCTACTACGCTCCCTACTACACAGGGAGAGCGTCAACAGAGATGCTTCTACCATCCATGTATTGTATTTATAATGCTATTTTTTTTTTTAAATTGGGGTTTAGAGTGGTCTTTTAGAATCTTTCACTAATATCACGACTTGTGACAGTTTAGGACAAGAGGAAACTCTCAACATCCGTAGCGCGGAATGTTGCAGTAAACCTGCGAGCACCGACTGCATGTAGCCTGCTGACAAGACCAAGGATGATAATTGTAATGTTATTACTTTGCATATTATATTGTAATATAAAATATAAAGAGACAGCGGATACAGATATGATGTAAAGTTATATAACAGTTTATTGTTATCAATATATATTGTATAGATTAAACGCCTTGTTGGTCCGTCTTTATAGGGTGCATCGTATATGTACGACCACCCACGCTAATGCTGGGACCATATGGCCAAAATACATGGCGGAACATATACTTATGACTGTTCTTCTGGTATTACTGTTGACTCTGTACATTTTATTATAGGGTCATAATTCGCTTGTTTTTCCAAGATACTATTACTGTAGTGAGAAAGGATATAGACAAAGAGAAGACACGGAGAAGGAAAGTGATGAAAGAAAAAGATAAGACTATGATATTCATTATGTTTAAACAACTTCCCGAACAGTATTTTCAACAATAAAAAAAAGACTATTACATGTATAGGTATTTATTTGGCCACAGAAATTATATGATAATTTATTACACACAAAACATCGAATACAAACGAATTGTACAAGATATGATTGACCCAGCGTGCACTGTGAACAAAACGATGTAGCGGTATTTCTGTACTGTACCCGTCTCACCCGTTGTGTGTACTTGTTTGTTTGAAAATAAACACTTGCCGCATGTATATTGGGCAATGTGTCACAATGAGAACACTGTACAAAGTGGCAATATACGACAAGCCCAATTCGTTATAAACTACTCTGTCACAAACGTACACATTGCCCCGTTAACTATGTGGTCTTTCCGTTGTGTGATTATTTTCGAATGCACGTTAATATGATTGGCTTAATCGCCAGATAAACAGTTTAAGAACATTGAAAAATATTATTCTGCCTTGCGGCGTGTTGGGAAGTTTGTGTGTTTACCAAACAGTGACACAGGTAAATGCGTTGGAGTCTCTTTTGCATCTATTACCACCAAAGTTGCTGCAAATTCGATTCACGTGTGATCTTCTACTTACTATTAAACACCATAGTGTTTTCATAGACAATCAACTGAAACTGACGCTTATTCGGCAAACACATTTCTTTGTGTTAACGCGATATGAGGGACATGCTGTAGAAATGTGGCAGTCGTTTTCCTCTTCGATTCGCACCGACTGCGGAGTGATTTATGGGCCGATGCACCACGTCCGAGCTGTGAACCCGTCCGCGAGAAATAATCTAGATCCCGCACGACTGGGGCGAGGCTTAATCGATGCACGGGCCTCAACAGCCTATCGTGTCGGCCACAATAATTAATGTGAAAGAGGAGAAATTGTGGAGCGTTTGTCGACAGGTTTTATACCCCGATGATAGATGTGCGTCTGATCATCTTCTAAAGTGCTTTTACATTTTGTACCCTGCCCGGTTTACCATACCACCCGTGTTGAGGTGTAGCTACAAAGGCGGTGTGAGGAACAAAACATGACACCTTTGACTAGTCTTCTTCAAAACTTGTACCGAAATCAGGTGACATCAGTAAATGATGATGTTTCCAGTTTTCTCGCACAAATATCAAAATTATCATTAATTTGTTAGTAAATGGACTATTTTCTCTGAATTCTACTCCCCCGCCCCTCGTTCATTTGACGTTAGTTGTGGTGTTAATTATTTCCTTAATTTATATTTGTTGTTTTTTGCTAGGAGAAATCTTTATTTAATATTCTGGGTATCCTTTCACAAAGCTCTCTTAGCCGCCAAGAGACCATAGCAATGTATTAGCTATCGGCAAATAGAGTGCTATGATCTCTTATAGCGGCTAAGAGAGTTCTGTGAAACGATACCCTGTGAAACAATTAAATTTATAACTTGGACTTTGTTTAGTTTAATTATTTTTTATAATTAGATATTTGTGTTTCCGAATGTATAAACAATTAAATAAAACCACTAACATATTATTATCGAGGATAAAGGGTATAACGTAGGTAAACGTGTACATAATTACATTGCCTTACCATTGAGGAGAAATACTACACGTTCACTACGTATATATACACGTACATAGGTTCTGGTAAAATGTTTAATCAGGTAGGCCATATTATACATACATGTATGCTCACGCTGTATTGGCAAATGTCCACCAGAAGCTTCAGAGTGCGATGCTATGCTATGTCAATATATTCATGTAGGCATACTAACCAACAGAAGACCACCACTACTACTACTATACTACTCAAGAATGGTCTCCATCTGGATTGGTGGGACACTACGGCCGTATACATACATCGGTGTGAGAAAATGGTTGTCCAAATACAGCGTACAGCACCCGTGTTACGGTGTTTATTTGCCTGTTCGCCACATCTCATTGTATTCGTCCACCTAGTGCTAGATGACAAGGGAGAAGTTTTCGGCAAGTGTTACAAGTTTACTCCAAGTGTTTGTGGAGATAGTAGCTGGGAGGATCACTTCTACAGTCGAGTCTTTATCACCAGTCATTACTTCTAATTTCCTGTATCAAATTAGGCTTTAGGCACGCTTTTTAGAAATGAGTTGTGAGGGGTTTGTTGACGAGCGCCATCCGCGTCGTAAAAGAGTGCGATCGTATTTTCACGAAACGTGCTTTTGTCTTGATGGCGAATCTTAGTATGGCGCGAAATATCCGTGTCATCTCAATACACCCCGTCCACAGAGGCATGCTGTTGACAAATATGGGAACACGCGGGATATTGGGCTGTGCTAATCAAACCCGCGGACTAAAGTAGCTTTATTTAATTCACGGTAAAACGGGTGCTTATTGTGCGGCGATGGTGTCCAACTCTGACCCAATGAAAGAAACCGGGAGATCGGTTTACGTGGAGTTTTCATGATTTAAAGCCACGGAAAGGTAAATCGGCTTTTAGCGACCTGTCTCCACCCCCTGATCACCGCCTTGTCACGTCAACAGCTCCGCCTGTCACTTAGTCACACCCACTTGATATCATCCGCCAAGGAGCAGTTAGCTCCCTTAGATCATCATTATCATTTGAAAACGGCAAATGTTTCTGAACACTAAATCTAATAATCTATGCATGTTTGTGGGTTTATGAAGTGTTTTAGAGCTGTCACTGTGATGCGTATTGACTATTGTGGACGGTGAACTGGCAAATGTATTTTGTTCATTAACGTCAATAACTAGACCTACTATACCAGTATAGCTATAGCTATCCACAGTTGATAACTTACATATACTAATCGTACCACTTTATAACTATTTGTCGATACATCTATACAACTGAGTGGGTTACACTGTCATTAGGTTGTTTTAGGTGGGGTATATTACCCGGACCAGGAATCTATTCCCAGCACTTGGGCCCAATTCCCGTCAATCTGATTGGCTCACGTGATTAGGGTTAGGAAACTAATTTATTAATATTTTGAGTCACGTGAGCCAATCAGATTGCCGGGAATTGTGTCCGGGTCTGGTGAATAGACCGCAAGTCTGGGTCCGGTTCCGCTTCCGGGTCCGTGAATATATCTCGGGCCGGGTGAGCCCCCCTTGGATACGCCCCCGTACTCGATATGTCATAGATAAATGCATGTATGGGAGTCTATATGTAACTGATGCCATTGGGCAGCACAACATAATCCAGTCCACCCAACTGTAAACGCGTACCGATAGGATGAAATGGAATTGTGAATATTAACATTCTAGCGCCTTAAATGGCAACTCGAGTTGTATACTCTCCATGGACTTGAGCAAGTGGAATGGGTGCACAATGCTCCATTGACTGGTAGACTTATGAGGTGACAACAATACAGCGCTTTGAGCACGCTTCCACGAGCGTGAATACAACGCATTACATGATATGGACGTGTCCGTAGTCTCAGAGGGTGAAAGTTAATAATTTAAATATAAATTATATTGATTGGTATTATATTCCATGAAAGGAGGCGCTGAAATGCTTTACCCTCTGCAATCTATACTTGATTCACTGTTATTTGATATACCTAGGAGTATTTGGAGGAGAACAAGGTGACCTTGACACACACCAGAGGACATTATTATTATTATTATTATTATTATTATTTAATTATTATTATTATTATAATAATACTACTACTAATAATAATAAAATAATAATAAAATAATAATAATAATAATAATAATATATTTATAATACTACTACTAATAATAATAATACAATAATAGTAATAATAATAATAATAATAATAATAATAATATATTTATAATACTAATAATACTACTAATAATAAAATAATAAAATAATAATAATAATAATAATAATAATAATAATAATAATTAATAATAATAACAACGACACAAAAGTGTTGGTTTTCTCAGAAACACAAGAGACAGGCTGATAGTATACAGCATACAATGTCAATGCCAATGTAACGTGATTATTGTCAGTGTACCTTTCGTACATTATCCATTACGCTGTTATCATCCAGATTATTATAGTCATTAAGGCTTAAGAGGATGTGTACAGGTACGACACTCGTATGTCTATTGTGACTCACACCGGAAGTCCCCTACTGGAACTGGCAGCCACGTACCAACTCGGACTCTCTTTATTTGGCTAATTAATCTCGTGCTCTAGCTGCACTGTCACATACTGTGTAGTGTGTTTGCATACACATATATAGCAGCCGTCAAGGTACGTACAATCATCAATCTCAGCCCTAGTAGCTTCTCCCGCCAACTACAGGAAGCGGGCAGAAATATTAATCTCGGTCTGACAGAATCAATTTCAACGTGTCTAGTTGCATAATTACTCGTGTTTCCCTTCATTCTGGAGAGAGGGTCATTGGATTAAACAGGCGTACACGCCGGAAAGATGTCAACATTGCACTGACTGGACATTAGCATAGAGGAAATCGACATTTCGAGCTGTCACGGTCATAGACGTGAACTTCTACCTAGATCATAAGATTATTATCCAGTATAAGCAATGCCTAGATGTATAGTATTAAGGCTAGGATGAGGGAGATAATAACAAATAACGCTAAGATAGTGTAGAGTTTTACTTCAACACTAGAAGTCATGGACGTCGATTACTATGTCTCATGTTATCACGAACTTGGTTAATACACATGAAAATTAAAATTTAATAATAATATGTTGATTTTTAACGAAAAAGAAATTGTATATGAAAATATTATTGCTGTTTCCAATTACTAGATATATATATATAGAGAGAGATTTAGTGTGAACATATTTGTCTTCAACAGTGTGTACGCATGACACTATGGATGGTATTTTGGAACATATTAGTTGCTTACGATTCCATCGGATTTGCGCCATTTTGAGCCTATAGTATTATATGGATTCCACTTTCCCAGATCCGATTCCGATAGTTTTTGGTTTGAAAATAGTCTTGCATTCGCTATCAAATCTATAAGATTAATGTTCAAGACGGTAACATCTCGAGCACAAATTATACAATAAATAAATAATATGGGCAATAATGTCATCCTGAATGTTTTCAAACCGTCTGTTTTATGTCTTTGGACAGATTTGTGAGTATCGTCCATAATCTGAATTATATTTTGGAAGCACAAATGGACATATTCTGGCATGCTTTTAACATCAATGCAAGGCTGTTGAATGATAAAGCACATGATGACCGCGGTTTGCTATATAATAGAAACAGTGTCAAAATGATTTATCGCTATTTACCAGCACTGCTCTCTACAGGAACTTCAAGTAATCAGTCACTTTATCGTGGAAATGTCAATTATTCATCTGCATGTAAATCTGAATCGCAATACAGCAATGCATCACGTTAAAAGCGCATATATGCATTAAGTAGAAGATTATATATCCTCTTGATCTGCCTTCTACCTTTCATCTGCTGTGATTAATAGAACCTTTTGCTGCTGAATCGGTCGTAGTCACTTCTCAATACGGCATCTGCAGTCGCCTCCAGCGTTTGCGAGAATAACAAGCAAGTGCAGCACCACAAGCTGGACGGTAACATTTCTCTACATAGATCTGGTGACGCATGAAGCTAAGTAAACCGTATGTTAGCTTTGATCATGCGAGTGTGATCTCATTCAGGGTTCATATCCTTGCTAGAAGAGTGAAAGGCATTTGTCCAGAGGAAAACCCAAAACCAATGTATGACAGGATAAGGTCAACAGGCTCTTCAGCGAAAAAGGAAACCTCCACAAGTAGTCTACCATTGATTTGCTTTCAATCAGCAGACGGAAGTTTCTATGAAGATCGGTAATAGTGTAATGCCCACACCGTCACACCCGTCGTATGAATTTAATTAAAAAGTTAATACCAGTATTAATAATACATCAATCATCAAGAGAGATTCAAAAAATATATTTAAAAAAGAAAAGTTAATCTTATTACCTGATAGTTTCGCAGACCTTAGAAGTATTCCACCTGTTACCCAATTTCGTGGTAGTATTCCCCTGACTTCCAACGACTTGTCCGCCCTTGTAAACACGAAGGGTGTTCTGCTCTCCCAGTCCAGTTTAGTTCTGCTCTTTGCTTTCCCAGGTGGGCCGTTCATTGACACTGACAGTCTGCCCCTATGCAGGTTTCCTCTGCGTCCCGGACTGCACGTGCTACCGCCGGTGCACATCTGACGACTTCCCGTTACGCAGAATGCAGTGTCCACGACACTCCGTTCTGTTTGGCATTTTTCCTTGGCGGATATTTCTTTCTGTAGGTTTTCTATTATCTCGTCAAAGTAATGGCACTCTGATCCTGTGAGGCTGTAGCGAGATCCCAGGGTATCAGCCATACTCCTTTCACTATCCATGTTTGGCACCAACTTATCGCAAACAACAGCGCGAGTCTATTGATTAAGGTAAGACGAGGATGGTGGTGTGCAGCGGTGCTCTCTCACATGGCCACTGTCTGGTTGGCGTGGACGCAACGAGCACGTGTGCTCAGATCAGCTACCTTCCAATGGGAATCTGCCGTCGGGATTCATTGACGACGGAGCCTCAGCTAATTGCGCCTGTCACGTAATCGTGACGCCTTATAATTGGCGGACGTGTGACTTTGAAAGTATATACGCAGCCTGAGCGAGAGACTTTATCGGATATGGACAGCTCCGTTTAGTTCGATTGACACGTACTTGTTGACTACGGACAACGTATTCCGTAGGCGAGTTTTCTCAGTTAGGTTTCACAATTTACAACAACAACAAAAAGGTGTTATTTTCTCTTAATAGTATTATATTAAGTTATTTACGAACAATAGTATTTCTAAGACATAAATAGCATCACCTATATTTATATGACATCACCCAGTATGTCATATGGTTGGTGCGGCTATTCTTGAAATGTTCTTAAACATTCTTATAGTAGGGCTATTAAAATGTTACTCACAGTCTAGGCTAAGAAGATGGTAATAACAGACCAGACCTCCCCGATGGTAAACTACAACTTCCGAACAATGACATTGCCAGTAATAATTAATCTTATTTGACATTTAAAGCACCGTTGAGATGGGTGCGTGTACGTGTTGTTAATTAATTAGCTAAGGTTATTTTAAAAAACCAAACCGTGACAGTGTTTAAATATGGAAATGCAATGGTAGATATAACATAATCGTGAACCACTATATGTCTAGTACGCTTATGTATTTACAAAATATGTCTTATTATTAATAATAAATAATAATAAATATGTATTAATGCAACTTACTAGCATATTACATGTACGTTAATATGTTATGTGTGCGTATTTTGATGTCCTATACGTTTTGCCAATGGGCATGGACTGCTACGGCAGCTGGCTACTGCTAGTATTTCAAAGCGACTGCAGATCTGTGTTCAATGAAACATCTCGGGCCGCGAGTCATCCGACGCAGATTATGCACGTGGTGACGGAATCCTAAACCCAATAGGAAGCACCTCTCGAGTGTCTGCATGATGTCTGAGAACACATACAGAAATGCCCGGCAAACGTTCATCTATAATTCTTAAAATACAACTAAGACTGTCCTGATCTTCTCCACAGACAGTCAGTCGGGCGGTGTTGACTCAAGTTGGCTGTGGGTATTGATGTTTATCCGGGAAATCAAACGTCCCCTTGACAGGTGCCTCATTAAAGCTCCGATTGCGCCTTTTACAGCCAGGAGTACCTGCTTGTTGAGGAAGGTCTATACTTCCAGAAATACAATAATATTTGGGGATGTCAACATGATGAATGTACGGAAGCGTTGCAGAACTTGCAGCAACAGTTTAGACAGAATGGTTCAGAGGAAGGGATATTATGGTAAACATCACTCGATGTAGTCGTTCACGAGCCCGTAAATCTGCATCATAGTAGCAGCTGTGTTATGAATAATAATAGTCTGATTGATGTAAAGTATCGTGCTGATTAGGTGGGTAAACATAGCATATTATAGGGTCTATTCATATAACTGCATGGAATCGGAATCTTCTCTAATTTGGCATTGTTTCTCTCCGTTCATAATCATGAAGCCTTTCACGTGCACTTTTAGTAATTTCCCAGTAATGCAATAAGACTGCGTCAATAAAACATGTTCTTTTGGTCAACTTGACATAATGCAGTATTTCCGTCTCACTCTCCAGGTTGATTACATAGAGAATGTCGAGAGCTGGCCTACAAGTGTGTGTACTTGCGATTAGAAAATGGCCTCCATATTGCCAGACTGGTAACCGTCTGTTGACCTGCATGATAGGGTTGGTGCCGCTGCGACCTGTCCTCGCCATATCAGAGAAAGTGCATACATCTAACGTAACCTTCCAGATAACTGACGATGTTCTTCACCTTTGTACTCCTGGAGCCGACCACAGATGCCAAGCATGCCAGACTGCCAGTGTTTATGGATTCACCCAGTATGGATGTCTCTCCATTCCTAGCCATTCACGGTTTATCATGGGTACCCGATAGTATAATTACATAAACTGGTTTCTTTAGACAGCGACGTAAAGCAAACCCGGGAGTTTCTCTGTCGTTTTCCCCGTTGACAATGCTCTTAGCAGCTCTCGATAACTTTGTTATTGTAATGCGATCTGACTGAAACAATTTCCCACAAAAGAAAAGAAGCCTGAACATCGGATATTACATTTACTTCCGAAAACTCGCCGTCATTTGAGAGCGTTAAAGCTCCGCCGTCTTCTCGTCTCAGCGCTCCCGGCCGCGCGCTGATCAATAGAATCGTCCTTGGCTGTTAATAACGTGTGTAGATTAGGAGATTATCAAAGACAAATAGACGCGTTTAAAGCTGCAGACACCGATCCCTAGGAGTTTAAAGCGAAACTTGTGGAAGCTTAGTGTTTTCTTTAAACAGCATATTGAACCTAAAAGGCACATTTAGTACCGAGGTGTAAATATTGAATATATGTTTTTTAGCTGAGTTAGAACGATCTTTTTTTCAGTAAATGAATGTGGATCTGATGGGCCCGTCTTTCCTGCAACTAAGTCTTACTACAAATAAACGTTAAAAAGTATTGTGAGATCAGAGAGAAACTAGTATAAGAAACCCACTGGGATAACAGTAAGAAATGTAGGTTTAGTTTAAGTATGCACGCAAATGTAAAGTGTATCTGTTCAGTGTATTACACTCACCTGTCGGAAGGCTGGGAGGAACATCAGTGGTAGAACACCGGGGAATAACAAACACTGTCCGGTGCTGTTTGTACAGTGGTGCAGCACGTACTTTGTGCATGTATTACTTCTGCTGATACATGTCTATCTAACATGTCTAACATCTGCTCATATCTACCTAACATGTCTAATACCGGCCGCACACTAACGATTTGCGTCGCCGATTTGCGTCGGGTTTCGATCGCCTAGATTGCGGTGCTCCGAATATCAAAACATGCTAGATATTGTGCGATCGGTCGGCGAGACTAAAAATCGCAGTCGCCGGCCAGCGCACACTTGC
>JAUTBZ010172102.1:0-10266 GCA_032361785.1 Lepetodrilus galriftensis | reverse complement strand
TCTCCCTGCTGAAGGCAACTTAAGTTGCCCGATCACATGCAGAAATAGAACACTTTGATTTTATTCAGCAGGGAGATGGTTAAAGCAGGATAAAGCAGGAAGAAACCTGCAACATCCGTTGTAGTAGAAATGCGAGAACTGGCTTGTACTGACAAACCAATGATGATAACTGCATTGCCACGATACAGACAGCGCATCCTATCACGATCACATCAGAAAGGGCTGTGAGTGAATTATTGTTTTACGTCACAGCGGGAATCTTTCACCCATATGCGACGATAAATTAATTCATTATGCAATATGAGGGTATCTTTCGCAAGCACCGATTCCGTGCCCTTGCGACCTTTGACTCTGAAGTTCAACATTCTACCATTGTGCTACCAACCGCCCCAGTGAACATACTACCGCATGCTAGATACATCTTACGCTGGGGGTGATATTCGAGGTGGGTATAGCAAGGTGTGCTATTAATGTTTCAAAAGTTAGTGTAGGACTTCCACCCAGTAAAACAGAACATGTGGTTAACATCCTCCAGGATAAAACCCTTAGAACTTGGGCAACATTGAAGGCAACATTTAGGGCAACCATGCTATAGACATCCCCACAGACAAACCCCTAGAACTAGAAGAGGAACATTGTGTGCGGACGTGATGACAACAAAGATGTCTCGTGGACTCACTGAGGCTAAAGCTTTTCCTAACTTGTCAGCGGTCTGAGACTGGGAGTGGTGCTGAGGCTTGGGGGGTCCATACTGCAGAGTTAAAGCATGGCATTAACACACACAAAAACTTAACTACCACCATTACACCCATGCATGCAGACAGCCTCTACACCGTCGTCCAACTACCCAGTAGATGGTCATCAAAACCCAGTAGATGGTCATCAAAACCCAGTACATGATCATCATCAAAACCCAGTACATGATCATCATCAAAACCCAGTACATGGTCATCAAAACCCAGTACATGGTCATCAAAACGCAATGGTAATATCTATTCTCCTTAACATATTTCAGTGTCCAAACAAATGTGTTCAATTGGTGTCAATTGCGTATATTTCCAAGACAAAATTAGGATACGCTTGATTCTGTATATCAGTGTTCATCCATATTGCGAAATATTGTTTTCTAGTTGTTGCCATAAATATTGAAGCTAAGTACTACTTCATCTCAAAAGAACGATTCATCACACCAGATCGACATCATCCAGGCATTCTACCAACTACACCATCCCACAAGAATTACATCATCTCACAAATAGTACTACTTCATCTCACCACTAGTACTACATCTCAAAAGAACTACTTCATCAATACTTCATTGCACCAGAACTACATCTAACTTCACGGCACTGCCAGGACTCCACTATTCCACAATAACTGCTTTCATCTCACCACTATTACCACATCTCCAAAGACCAACTTCATCCATACTTCATCATACCAGAACTACATCATTCCCACTAGAATTACTTCATCTCACCACCAGCACTACTTCATCTCAAAAGAACTACTTCATCCCTACTTCATCAAATCAGAACTACTGTACTACATCAAAGCAGAATTACTTCATGGCATCACCAGCATCACTGCTACTTACAGATGCTAAAGCTTTGCCTAGTGCGTCGCCGGTCTGAGAGCCTCCCTGCGTGTGATTTGGCAACATTTCCGGCCCGTTGACAGAAGGCGACGTTCGAGAGTACGTGGAAGATGTGGGGACACCTCGGAAACTGGACATGGGAGGAAGACCGGATGACAAGAGATCCTGGTTTGGAGACACAGGATGATAGCCCTGGAAAACACAAGTGTCACATGTTAAGACATAGCGATGATAGACCTAACAAACACAAGCATGACATGGTAAGATTTAGCAATAATAACGTTCATTTTTTCAAATTAAATCTTTGAAGTTAATAATCACAAGGGGATATATTCATGTTGAGTTCTTGCAGTGACATTCAATGAATTTTCAATTTTTAGTTTTTAGTATTCAAGACTTATTTAAAATGGCTGCTTCAGAAATTTATGGGGACATTCATGCAGTGGCCATTTTTTTTTATCATGAATATTAGGCATGAGGAAAGAGGTAGAAATGCCATATTTGATGCAGAAAGTGTTGTATGTATTTAAAAGTATGACAAATATAGCTATTATTTATTTACAGCAAAAATAAAATTTAATTCAGAAACGGACAGCATTTTGGAAAACATTAATCAACACCCAAAACTTTCTTGTAAAATATTTCCTGAACATAGAAACTGGTAAATAATGTTTTCAGTGCCAATTACTTTGCTACTAAGTTCCAAACACACTAGTAAGTTCCAAACACATTAGCAAATATTTCAAACAGGAGGGAACATTCACGCGTAAAATATTCTTCTAATAGGACATAATGTAAATTCAAGCTTTGCCCGATTTTATTCTCATACACAGAAGAGTGCCAGAAATGGTAGGTAACTGTGTGATTTGAGGACCACCGGATGTTTGGGCGATGTTCCGACCACTATTACACTGGGAGAGATTGGGTCAGCATGTGTAAGAGGCTACACAGTGTTAGCACACATCTGGAATACGTCCACAGAAAACTGTATAAATGGGCCGTGATTGAAGCAAACTTTCCAGAAGTATTTACACAGGTATCGCACACAGTAGGTAAAATGTATCCCAGTTTTTCGCGAGCGAGTGAATTATCGCTTTACGTCACAGCAGGAACCTTCCGCCTATATGTGACGATTACATACAGAAAGTAGTGAATTTACAGTTTTATTTGTAATTTCAACACATCATAGCAACCAAATAAATCCCTTCCATTTTGTACTACGAGTATGACGAGTTCAGGCCCCGAAATTAGGAAACTTTTCTGAGGAAGATTTCTTGCTTAATTCAGTTTCGTTCATAAAACCTATAATATAAAATGTGAGTTTGAGCATGAAATCATACTCAAACAGATTTTGTAATCTCAGGTCTAGATTTTATTTATTTCATCTTATTTGTATTTTTTATGTTTATCTTTTCAAGTACTGAATTCTTAAAACTAAACAGAATTATTAAAACCACAAAAAAAATGATGATAAAAAAATATCTAGTAAAATTCCTTTTCAAAGAATTCCTTTCCGTTCCCCATTATATATAAACTTTTGACATCTCATATATATCTTTGACATGGTTACAGGCAGAAGTATGTGAAAGCGAGTGATATTTCCCCAGCACCAGCTGCATTACATCCCCGTCCGCGGCCAGTCTTGAGGCTCTCCACCTGTTCCCCCCTCCCTACAACCACCGACATAATTTGCCATCTACATCCACGAGGTGATCATCTACACACGATCTGATACCTGCTGATGCCTAGCTGCCACTGTCAGAGATAATGCAACCAGGTCTCAATAAATGTGGGCTGGTCTGGAGGCCAGTACAAACGCATTGCTTATGAATACGTGTACCGTACCCATTGTTGGAATGTGTCATCAGGTACCCAGAACATTGGTTGGTTGAATTGAGGTTTAAAGTCACTTTCAAAATTATTTATGATTTGTTTGTTTTCAAAATTTGGGTTTATAGCTGCTTTCAAGATTCACAGTGAGTGAGTATGGAGTAACGTAGCTGAAGGAATATTTCACCTATTTGTGACAATTTTATTTCACAAATTCCACAAATAGAAGCATTAGGTGATTATCTATGAGCGGTTTGTGGGTACCTGATAATGAAAACATGTTGAGCATCTCATTTGTAGGTTTTCATACATATCAGTGTAGCCTATTACTCTTTCATGTTGATAGCGGTTTCTGGGTCCTTTTAAGTTGTAGTTTTGATTGAAATAATTTGTTTCATCGCAGTGGGAATATTTCAACCATACGCGACTGGGTCCTTGTAGGATATTGTGGGTACCCAGCAGTACTGCATACTGCTTTGTGTGGTTGTAGATGGTGCATACTTGATCTATGTAGTTTACCATTGGTACTTGGTAGTACTGCTTACCGTTTCGTGTGGATGGTGCATAGTGGTGTATGGAGATGCTTGTGAGTAGTGTGCACCACTGGCGATGGAAGCAGAATATGAGGATGAAGGCATCTGGTTGCTTGAGGACCATGGCTCGCCAGAACTGTGCGATTGTGGGTCTGAAACAAAGGGAGCAAACTCTTCACACAACAGACATACATCTATCAAAAACATGACTTATTTTTAAAGGGACCTTTCTCTAGATAATTACAAGGATGAGTGATTTAAAGAGATGACATCTACCGTAGATGAACCTTAAATGCCCAACATGTAGTAACAAGCGAGAATATGGGAAAGGTTTTCCTGGCTAAAAAAAACCGGATGACTCGCGGGAAGTCAACATAGTTGTTCAAAGCAACGAGAATTTGTCATAAAAAAATACCCGATACATTAGCGAGGCATTCCTCAATTTATCATGTACTACATAACATATCAAAGTATCAATAGAAAATGTTTACAGTGGTTCCCAATTATTTTCACTAATTCATGTAGTTTTTCCTTATTATTTTCACTAATTTATGTAGCTGAATTCTAGAATGTTAAACAAAGTGTTAGCTTGTACATTATAGAGATTTCACAGATAATAATTATAAGTGTGGAAATTGAGGTCAAAGAAAAGAGTCATGAAAGTCTACAGTCACGAAAATGTAGTACCTCATCTGTGGTGTGATTCACTAGATTGTCAAACATTTCCAACTTTTCTCAGTTTTGCATTCAATGAAATTATTAAAAAATACAAATACAAAAAAAGTCTATGAATTTATAATTTATGGGATGGTATAGTCTGCTGGTATAAAAACATACCATCAACAAATTCATACAAGATCAATATTAATTTGTTGATAGTATGTTTAATATTTAATATGTACATTCTGAAAAGACTCATGTACAAAATATTTGTTACACTAATAGTTGCTCCCAAATAATTTACATTGTTCAATTATCCTTCATATACTTTCATCATACCTGATCAAATTTCGTTCCAATTAAAACAAGAAATGTTGCGAGCTCACGTGAATCTGCGTCTAATTATACCTATAGCAGTAACATTTTTTAACGACTTTAAAATGTGTTAAACATCCTTCCTAACAGCCAATTTGCACGGCGCTGTAACGAAGTATATGTTAAAGCATATGGGATACCTCGCCAAAGTTAAAAATATGCCAGTTTTTCTTGCAACGTAGCTTTGTAATGGCTTTCCCAGCCCCACCGACCTGATGAACATTGGAATGAGATCTGGAGCCATCGTTAAATGCATTCTCACGAAGCTAAACATTGCTTGTTTGTTTCGAAAGGATTATGCAATGTTAGTTTCAGTACAGATGATTAGAGGATTTTTCTCAGTTCCTATCGGTCCGCCAGAACATTTGAGGCTCTAACGACCCCGATTGTCTGCAATTGTCGTTTCAAGAATGACAATCGGAGGTTAAATATGAAGAGAAGTCGCTTTCAAATTGGAAATACATAGAGAGGTGTGGACAAAACCTCGTGGTACATGTTGTAGGTGATGACGATGGTGAGTGACGAGGGTTTCATTGAAGCAATCACTTACCCATGAAGTACTCTGAGTAACCCATGGGTTTAGGTGAGCTCCCGTTGCCCGTGTAGCGCGGGGAGTCCTGATGGTGATACTCATCGGGACTGGGAGAATATACCTGCAGAGAGAGCAAATAAATACAATAAATACATAGTTACAAATTATCGAGACCATGATATAAATGCATACATATTCTTTAATTGTATTGCTGTTAAAGAAACTCAGTTGAAAATTATGTGTATTTTATACTTCGGGTTATATGAAATTTGAAAGTAACTAAGAACATAAATATATTGAGCATCACAAGCCATGATCACAATGTAAGGGTAAATGTTGAAATAACTAGTAGACACAGCAGAATCGATCGTGTATATTTTGTGTTTGAAATAGGAAGCAGATTTATCTTCTAATAAAAATAATATAAAAAAAAATGTAACCTATTTTATTTGAGTTAACAACATTTACGGATTATGCTTCTTGTGTTTGTAATCAATATCAATAATACTACCCACATCCAACCCACACTCCGTATTTCCAGCCAATTAACACAATTAATTACGAGCCCTATTGACCTAGTTAAGTTTGTGAACTGCAAAATTCACACAGTAAACAAACAGTATTATCGAAAACCTTCAATTACTGAAATCTGAAACAAAATCTGGGATCAATAAAATCTTACAGGAACAAATCTGAGAGATTGCTGGAACAATAAAATGCTTGCAGGATCTAAATTAAAGGTATCTCGTATCAGAGGCAAACCTTTGTATGTTTGACAACCCACTTTGTGATCCCTTCTTCAGTTGCCCTAATTGCCCCCAGACATTCTCATATTATAACCCTTATACAAACCCCCTGTCTCCCAGCTAACTAATAACAGGGGTCATCTCGCCCCTGACTGGGCCCCTAATAGAAGAATGAACACACTAGGGATCACTAGAAACATGATAACGCAAATTTCCTTCATTAACTGAAATCCCCTTTGTTCATCCTATTTGTAAATTGTCTACCCTAAATCATAAATGCGGCATTTACATACATTATTTTGAATGTGATAATGTGATGGTGTCTCGTACATATATGTCTTTTCCACATTTCGACGGATATTATACATTTTTTAAGTTGTTTTCAAACAACGAAAAGAAATGGGCATTTTTCTCCATGTAAAAAAAAAGAAACATAGGTAAAAGTCAGGGACAATATTGTCCAGTGGATAGGACAAAGGGATGGTTGGAAATGGAATAAAAACATCAAAGAACTCCATGCGACTATGACGAAGAAGGTACTCGAACAATTAAATTACTAATTGTATAACGGAATAACGGAATTCGGTTTTACGTAGAAAAAAAGCGCAAATGGGCTTGTTTGTCGAGAAGGGATTCTTTGATGAAGAAACAGGTTCCTGTTTCACTACACAACAATGTCCTAACCTAGATTAATTGTTCCGAGGTAATTAAGAAACATTTAGTTAACCTTTCGATCTCTTTAGTTTGCCACTGGTGCCAAAATGGGAACACCATTTCTCAGACTTCCATTCTTAGTTAAAAATGGGATTTATTTTTATTTGAAACTACCACAAGCATATATTCATATTAAACTAAATAAACTTCACGACTGTGATAATTTGAATATTTATTCAAGAAGATGTTTCAACAGAAAGAAAGAAAAAGTTCAAATAAATCCAAATTAAAGAAAAACCTTGTACCATAGAACTGGAACTGTATCACATTCAACTCAAGAATATTAAGTTTTTGTAATGCACACAAACTCTCTTTACCCCATCATATATTTATTTGTTCTCTGGCATACAAGTATTGTTAAGATTCTATCACAATGTGTGGTACAGTTCAATCTCACGGCACAACACGAGCTCACAGCGGTACCCCGCAAGGTCCTGTTTTCATAGGTCGCTATCAGACCTATCACCCTCAAACAATATATAGAGTTCCCCAAACGGCATCAACACTCTCCGTTGCATAAACTCCTCAGATTAAAGGCTTCAAACACCAACAGACTGTTTGTAACGGCCAATTCTTCGGTTTACTATGCACCAGTCAATTCTTTGTTTTACAGTGCACCAGTCAATTCTTTGTTTTACAGTACACCGGGTCATTTGCTCGTTTTACCCATGATCAGAATAATGTGGTTGTTTGTAATTACTACTGAAGGGCTGGACATTATCAAAAAGCATTTTTAAATATATACAATCTACTTTTAGTAGATTGTTTAGCACGGATTATCATAAAATTCAAGTCCAATAATGAAAGATGAAGTTGAAAAACTGATTGAAATTTGAATTCAATCAGAGTGAGTGAGTGAATATGGGAATCGTTTACCCATGTGTGACAATCAATCATAAAAGATGAAAAGCTATCAATAAAGAATTATTTTATCCACAATTTCTGTCTTTCCATCTTTCTGAACAAGGTAGTAATTTGTCCGACATTATTCCATTAAACATCAAATAATCCTACAAAGATTAGACTGCAATGCACACGTTGTCAAAATGTCACTAGTCATCAACCAAACCATGTAATAATCCTCTTCTAAACAACAAGGATGCCAAACGTCTTCATTAGCTAAGAGAAATACCCAGCAATTACTCAATATTACACCATCAAAGATGCAAGGACAAATCTGCTTGTACATTCAGCTACAGCACCAATGAAAATTTTAATTCAGTTATAATACAAATGTAATACAGTCAACAAAACATTGATGTATAGTAATTGAAATAAAATATTGGGGAAAAGAAATAAATCAGGGAGAAAAGTAGTGATCCAAAACGTTATCGGCCGTGCGTGACTGTGGTATGCTTCTAAGTAAGCAGCCATACATAAATGTTCACGGCAAAATTGCAGTATTTTGCACCTGCTTGCTGTAGGCAATATATGCCAGATGTCAGAATCATAAACTGTCACTTCATCAATAGATTTGTGTAGCTACAATCTTTTTAAACCAATTTTACATAAGAAATCAGAAATAGTCATCCAAGGAAATTCAAATAAAACAATGTTTTTAAATCATGAGACAATGAATTATTGGTACTAATATAAATGTTTTTATTTCCCTGTATGAATCAAATAGTTTCTTCTGGAAATAGCATGGGGATAAATTTAGAAAGCAGTGCAGTTTAAAATACAAGTCACTGCAGGAATCTTTCATATACATAACTATTAGTCTGTTTTAAAGATTAAATAAATTATACGGAAATACATTAATTGCTGTAATAATTGGAATTATTTAAAAATTTTAAACTAAATATATTCTTCAAATATTTAGTATACAGTATATATAGATAGTGTAACATTCTACAAATACCCCTCCTATATCCTAGCAAAAATAAAGCATAAATCGGGAAAATAGTTATAATAAATAATACTACACATACTAAAGAGTATTTCAACCATCAATTAATAATTGTAGTAAATATGTAAGAAAATTGTAGTAGACATGAAAGTCTGAATGAAAGGTTAGAGATAAATCTCAAAGTACCGTAGAAATTTCATTTTCAAATTAAAGAAGATACTGTATTGTCATTACTATTAAGGAAAGCAATTTTGTTTAAAATAATTACTAATTGTAAACATTATTTTAACACATCTACCTATGAGGACAATATTTCTACAGATCATGATTTCTCCATTGGTAATTTAAATACGGTAGTTTGTTTTTTATGATGGCATCAGTGAATGCCAAAATACAAACTGTAGTTGTAGAATACCAAACAATAATGGAACATACATTTAGTTAACAAATTAAAACAAAATACTCACATTTGCCAATTTTGGCGGCAGATACATTAAGGAATATGGATAATACATCCTTCCTTGTGGATCCGTCTCCTACTCTTTGACAGAGGCAGTGAAAATGTTTTTAAACAACAAAGATACGTCCAAATCGAGCAATTCTGATGAATCCCTCTTGAAGTTACTCCATGAAAATTGTTTCACACTCGACATTATTTCCCAAAATGACGACACACAAACTGGTAGATATCCGTTGGCTTCATGTCTGATCCATTTCCATGTTTTCAAGCAC
This sequence comes from Lepetodrilus galriftensis, assembly GCA_032361785.1. Lineage (NCBI taxonomy): Eukaryota > Metazoa > Mollusca > Gastropoda > Lepetellida > Lepetodrilidae > Lepetodrilus > Lepetodrilus galriftensis. The sequence continues at coordinate 698 of JAUTBZ010172102.1, read as the reverse complement.
TGAATGCTGGTAGAAGGAGCCGACCGATGAAAAGGCGAAGATACCAAGTTTGGCAGAGAGATACAAAGGGTTATCTACCAGAACCCTCACTGATGTTAGTTTTAAAGGATCCAATTTCATTGGACTAAATATGTCTTGCTCCCAGATAAAGTAAACATTAAACAGGAAGTGCTGTACCTATTCCCCTATTCTATCATCAACTCTTTAAAAAAAAATAGTAATAATAAAAAATATACAGGAAATATATCCTCACTGTAGGCTTGTGCAGACCAGGAGGAATTCAGTCTTATTGCAAATCCTTCGGAATATTAACTCCCAGATGGAAATACAGTAGTAGTCTTCTATCTATAGAACAATGTGTGATAGAAGCATTCGGCCTCAGCAGGGATCAGTTCACCGTTTCACCTCAAAGAAGTAAAAATCCTCATCTGACTGTGTGATAAAACATACTACGTATAGAACAGGTGCAGCTAGACAATGCACAACAATGTACACCACGCTAGAGCCAGTGTAAAACAAGTATATCAACCTAGCAGTTAGTGATATAAGCTATATCTTCCTACAGTCTCGGTCACTATGTCCAACTACTACCGACCATTGTCATCAGCACAATGGTGTTGAAGTGTGCAGCAGATTATCCCCTGTATAACTGTGAGGAGGAAGGATGGGTGATACTCGGGGGGGGGGGGGGGGGGGGG
>JAUTBZ010172101.1:0-23765 GCA_032361785.1 Lepetodrilus galriftensis | reverse complement strand
TTATCTCCAACTTTAGCAATATACTACACCAGTATTAAGGTTGGGCTTTAGATAACCTTATAGTTACGCCGTACTAGGATCCCGGACAGGTCCATAAAAGGACCATGGACATTAAATTATTGTTTTGGAGTTTCAGCACAATTTGAGTAGGACATTTATTATTATGGAGTTGCTGCACGATTCCACCCTAGGACATTCATTATTGTGGGGTTGCTCCACGATTTCACCCTAGGACATTCATTGTTGTGTTGCTGCACGATTCCACTCTAGGACATTCCTTGTTGTGGGATTGCTGCACGATTTCACTCTCCTTGTTGTGGGGTTGCTGCACGATTTCACTCTAGGACATTCATTGTTGTGTTGCTGCACGATTCCACTCTAGAACATTCGTTGTTGTGGAGTTGATGCACGATTCCACTCTAGGACGTTCATTATTATGGTGTTGCTGCACGATTCCACTCTAGGACATTCCTTGTTGTGGGGTTGCAGCACGATTCCACTCTAGGACGTTCCCTGTTGTGGAGTTGCTGCACGATTACACTCTAGAACATTTCTTGTTGTGGAGTTGCTGCACGATTCCACTCTAGGACGTTCATTATAATGGTGTTGCTGCACGATTCCTCTATAGGACATTAATTTTTGTTGAATTGCTGCAGTTTTCCACTCTAGGACAGAAGTTACTTGTACAGGAAGTGTCCTCGTGTCACACGTGTCTACTCCGGGACGTGGACGTGTTTTGCACGTGTCCACACATGGACATCACCAGTCACTGAGTGTGTGGACAGAACTGTAAAGAAGAGAACTTCAAATTTAAACAAGACAGCAAGGACTTGCATTATTTGAGATGTTGCAATTTAATGTGGACTACTTCTGTTTCCAGCGCTTAAAGCCAATACTTGACATTAAATACCTCCGCAACCAAACCTAATAGTCGCATCTATTCGTCCTCAAGGAAAAGAGGGAAAAAAAGTCAAATTGCACGTTTTCTCCGAAAAGTATTTAATTTCTTCAAATTACATGTTGCGGGCATTGTGAGGGGGGCTGAGGCAGCATTGGAGAGGTCACGTGTTTTATTGATCTGAACCGCGGGTCCACACAAAGTTAAACAGAGCTACGGCTACTTCCTCAGACAGTATTCGATTACTCCACATCCCACAGGACGAATTTGGGGACATGGGCTCGCAATATCATATTTTAAGGTTCAATAGCTTTCACTGGGCTCAGGTCAATCTCAACAACAGTCTTCTAGATTTATGCGCGTCTCGTTCTACTTTATTGTTACCCGTCAAATCTCGTAAATACCGCGAGACTTTAAGTCACGTAGAATCTCGCCCAATTTCTTGCCTGCAGAGTTTTATGAAAGCTGTGTATAATGAATTGAGCTTTGTACCACAGTGAGAGCGTGATGTATTAAAACACCGCAGTTATGATATTGGCGACATGGTGAAAGGTTACCATAAACTTGGTAGTCAATGTTAATGCATATATAGCTCATTTAGGATACTTTGATATTTTACATCAATAACATACCAATATGTTTTGCCAATAACCAATAATAACCACGAAAAAGGCAATGCACATGAAAGAATATGGTTGTAAACGCATTATTTAAACCGTTCCCTTCAGGGAATAATGTCATATGAAACTGGCATAATGATGTTTTGTTCCGAACATTCTTAAAACAATCACATGTGGTAAATTAAAACAGTAATACTTATCACATTTAGTGAACGTATAAACTCGTGTGATCCTTCGAATATAAACTAGTATAGGTATCTCAGCTTCCAAGCTGAATATAAAAACTACGCGATGTATATCAAAACTCAAATTTGAAATGATCAATTTCAATGAAAGAACATCTCTAGTTGCTTTACCTGACTAATCCAGACACACTTATACATGTAATCAACTATTTGTGATAAATATTGTAAGATAAGAAAAGCTATATTTTGATGAAATAAAAAATGTTCAGCAAGCCATTGCTTTAATTTCGGTGGAAGTATACAACCGAGTAACTCACCAATATTTTCAAGAGTCAATGCTGCACAGTTTGCGGAAGAAAATGGACCAGTAAATTAATGCTACTATATGCACGTTTGTTAATATAAACATATACTATCTATTATTCAAACAAACATAGGCATCACATGGGATATTAATGTTGTAATATAATAAACAATACATGGAATTAAGACTTTATGGTTAAAAGTGTCTTAACATGTACAATACTAGACGAATTTTGATCAAAACGTTCTCATAAATTTTAAGTCGACCTGAAAAGTGTTCATAACAAAGAATGGCCTACCATATTCCTGAATATTCATGAAGGACAGGTCAGAACTATACAGGACAGATTAGGACATGACTAAATAGGACATACCATGACATGCCAGGAAGGACAGGTCAGAACTATACAGGACAGATTAGGACATGACTAAATAGGATGTACCATGACATGCCAGGAAGGACGGGTCAGCACAAGTCAGGACAGATCAGGTCGCAACAGGACAGGGCAGGACATTGCAGGATTGGAAAAACGAGAAGAACTGGACCGAATATAAAAAACAATGAAACTTATGTTTGACATAAACTGACTTTTTTTCAGAGAATCTACCGGCTTGAATACTGTACAAGTATTACATGGACAGGCTTCCAACGTCTGAATTGAAAAGCTTCGCGTAAATTGCCGCCTTTAAGATGTGTATTGATCACACCGTGCGGTGCACAGACGTTTAAATGGCAGAAAAAGCTAAATTATTCCAAGCCTCTGTCTGTTTAACAACCCTGGGATGGACGCGGGGTAATCCAGGCTGAATTTAAGATGACACCTGCAACAGGAGACACAGAGCTCTCTCAATGGGAGACACAGAACTCTGCCAGAAATCATGGAGATCTACTGGATGGCTCTGTCGGTTTTAGGTGGGGAAATGTGATAGATGTTTATGTAATAAACCGACAGCTACTATGCAAAGAAACGACGTTGTTGTGCACTTTATGTTGTTAACTTCACACAGGAAGTTACATGAAACTCTGGCACTTTTATGTCTCCGTGTCGGACAGACAGTCTACGTGCTGTAACTCTTCTATTGTGTCCATTATGTTCCATCCACTCCTATAATCTAATACAACTATAGGCGATTACTTTCTGAAGTCAGGAGTGTCGCGCGTACAGTTCGAGTGTAGATACATACCTCCATCCTATTGGTCCTAATTGATTAATGATACACGAACACGAGTCGGGCGCATATGTAGAGAGGACGCGAATGTCCACGCACGGTAACTTGTGGTAAATCGCTGCAAGTTGTATGATTAACCAGAGATTTGCCGCTGATAACTGGCTGGGTGTGAGGCCTGTCGATGTAATTTGGTTGGTGTTAGCTAAGTAGACTATTTGTCAGGATAATTGTCATGTATAGTGACAAGAGAGGCTAGTAATCTGCTGTCGGAGAGCTTTACAGCCAGGACATCACGAGCAGAAGCTACTGGAGCGGTGTGGTGGTACAACACGTGGTGCTGGCTATGTAGAACATCGTATACTGCAATTTGAAACCGGTGGGTGATATAAGCCTGCTATGTTATTGGCACGCTGCTGGTATATAAAGAATCCCGACACAGTAATCAGTGATATATAAGTCGTGCCTATCTAGAGATGCACGCTGTGCTGATGTAACGTTTCTTTACATTCCGTAATAATTCTCACAGTTAGAGATGGTGTAGATTTGATGACACTAATTTTAAGGATATTTACCTGTAATAGAAACAGAGTGTGAGTATATTGCACTAGTGGTAGCATCGTCTACCACCGTCATTGTTTTATATGGCTCATCAGAATAGTCTATGCATTTTTTCCTACAAATATACCAATGAAGAAGTCGAGACACCAGAATAGAGGTAGTAGGTGTAAGTTAATTGCAGTATACGAATGAACGAAATTAAGAATATATCAGAGCACATGTTACATGTTATATATGCAGTTACATTACCGAAAATAAATAAGGAAACATTTGGCATTTGGCTAGTAATAAAAATGCAAATAATATGTACGTATTTAGAAAGGGAGACACTCACACATACACACAGTATTTCCTTCTGTTGTTCAATCCGTGGATTCACAAACATTTCACTTAAGAAATACGTTTTCCGATGTTAATGTTTAACTATGAGTAATTAAAGCTTTCACTTATATACATGTAGTCATTATTCTACTGTCAAACCTGTTTTGTTTGCTATTGTTTATGTCAGAGTAATTACGGAGTGTACTTCTGAGACAATGCAGCTATCTGGCGCCATGCTCCTCTCTGTACGGGTGTACATCCGGGTAACCATCTAGTTGCTGCTTCTGATCCTATAACTTTCTAATTAATCAGCTTCTTTAGTTCAGTTCATCGTGGATCTTTGGATACGGATTTACACTAAAGTAATATACTCCAATACTATGCAATTTCAGTACACATGCTCGTGACCTGTTTGGAGGTATTGTAAATGTTGTATCATCTCATATACTGCTGACAGAGGGACACACAGAAATATAATTTAATTGAATTGTGTTTTTTTTTCTCCTGTAGCCTATGTGACACATTTCTGTAATCCATTGGATTATATGTATATCATTGTATCCGGGGATTGTAAATGGCAGTAGCAAGTAGCTGAGGTGTCAGTAGTTCGTATTACAAAGGCTTATGGTTTCTCGCACAAGTGTGTTGTGTTTCACTGTACCTAGCTACACTGTAGGGTGATATTTTCTTACAATGCTTCGTACCTACGCACCTAGACTGAAGGTATACGACCGGTCTCTCAGTGCTACAATAGTGACGTATGAGATGCGACATGAGTGCTGTGGACAGTAGCGTGGAGCCACACTGGTGATAACACATGTCAGTGGAGAGAACAGGAGTAATTCCAAACTGCTCGCGATATGTCAGTTGAGGAGTCGTGTAGACGCGTGTGTCCCTTATACCTTGGTAGATTGTGTGCATATACACATCACTCTAGTATATCTCTTGTTAGATTTTAACTTTGCCAAGATGTTGGTATAAATCACGTCCATGCAGTATACATGTACCCATATCTGCATTCTGGAGATCTACACTCGCATACGTACGAATAGTGTAAAGCTGTGCTCGTGTAACATTAGGTAACGAATATAGCAATGCATATTTCATATGTTCAATCATTAATTAATATTATACTTATATATATCTGTAATGTTCTTACTTATTAAAACTATTTCTATTTTCGAGTAATGTCGGATGGTTGCTGCATGTTTGTTTGGTATACGTCTTCCAGTAAACCGTGATGCTTGTAGACAATACGACTACTGTACTAATATGATCGGAGTTCTGTAGAAACAAATCTGTGATCCAAAGAATGGTGGGGATCCCTGTGGTTGTCATGGTGACACAATGATGCGATCCCCTCGTCTGCAGGCCGTGTGCAATGATTGACAGTTGTGGTGGCGACCCTGGAGCCTCGGAACCGATGTACACTCGCCAGTGGCTCAATCTGTCTACAGACTGACCGCGAACAAGACCAGTCCGGCTTTTTGCAGTTCAATTTGTCTCTCTCATCTGTGTGTATGTTGGTGTGCAATATTCTTCAAAGAAAAATATAATCTTTATATGTAGAAAATAATATGTAGGAAGATATGTGTATTATTGAATTATTATATTATACTGTGATTGTATTTTAGAATTTCGTAATTGAAAAACCCCTAATTAAACGGGTGTAATCTTGAACAGATATAATATAGACACTATTGAATTATTGCTTTACATGTCTGTATTGTCGTATACCTACCTTATACGCTAGATACGTTGCCAAGAAACTTTCCACGTTTTGTATATTACATGTACGACTTGTTTGTATGTATAACTTACAAGAGTTTTCACTGGAACAATATAACTGGATTATTATGATTTATTTTCAGAATAATTATATTTAATTATATTTCTTGATCGAACTAAAAGTTCCTTAAAGCAAATTGCTTATTGTATTGGTATGAAATGAAGACATCGTCTTTAAAGTTGGAATGAGTATAGGTGCCGATGATGGTAGTGTATGTGGCGAGACTAACACCACGTATACATGGAGTGATCTCCCATGGAACGGACCCTGGAGCTCTCGCCGCTAGATCCACCCTTCCCCTTTACCAGCCCCCCTCAGACCCTAGTCACAATCCGCTCTTACCGGGATTTCCGAGGGTCGTGATCGATCATCCAATGATCCTACACACGCTTCAGTTAAGTGTGTGAATATACGGTATCTCCGGAGGAGGATCGTCTGACCTATGGGAATGCTCACCTACGGTATCGGTAAGGACTAATTTATACACTGTTTCCGAGTCCTCCAAGTTCGTGCCGTACCGTCAATACCAGTCACAGCCTGCTACCTTTATAGTGTGGACATTTAGGTAATGATTGCGCTTTTAATACTAATAATACATTGTATTTATATTATTAATAATTTTTATAATTTTCTTTTGTCATTTCTTTTCATTACCAGTCACCAACTATAAAATACCGTACAATTTGCGTACAGATATATCTTTTTTAACAATTATGACCGAATAAGTTTAAGAAATATAAATATTGGTCAATGAAAAACTTGAATTTATCCGTGTGTTGTCATACTTCCTGTTAATTGAGAACCTCGTGGATGCCGAGCAGAGGTTCAGGCCGTAACATGGTGTGGGAATACAAAATAGCAAGTTTTTTAGTAATCTTGCCGTATTTATAAGCGATTCAATACTATAATTTAACACTATAATCACTCAACGATGAATTCCTGAGGTAGTTAAGTCGGTTTATTGATTTCTAAATACAGAAAGGGTCCTACTTCACAGTCAAGAAGAAGTGACGTGTGCAAAGACGCGCGTTTCATGTTTGATGTGGTAGCCATCAACGTCATCAGACAAACAATCGCACGTGCTGATGACGTCATCGTGGTCGTATTTGGGCATGTGTAGGGGACGTGTCGGGTACTTCAGATGCTACAGAACGTTTACCAACATCGTAACTGTCTCCATCGTGTCACTAGGAGGGCACAATAAAGAGGTCTGGGGCCACTCCAGTGTGTTGGCGAGATCCTCACCCCCCTCATTGGAGGGTCACGTGACTGACACAAGCACCTCCGCTCTCTGAATGCCCACAGAGATTTCAATGAATTTCGCATGACAGTTCAAAAGAAAAATTGACTAGAAGTGATTTGAATTAAACTGCTGTCACTCTCGTCTGGAAGCGGACATGTTATTTTCTCTATTGTCAACAAGAATTTATCATGAGGTGGCAATTTGAGAATGAAAATAAGCCTGTTACAGCCGGTTGGATAGCAGTTACAGCCTGTTAGATAGCAGATACAGTCTGTTGGGCATCAGGCACGTCTTCGACCGATGAACGTGTAGAATGGAGGTGTCCGGGAGAAAAGGTGGAGAAATTAAGTTGCAGTTTTTACCAAAGAGACGGGGCTTAGAAGCACGGGGTAAGCGGATGACTTCGGGGGTCAGAGTAAACAGGCCTGTTGTCAAACATCTTCTGAAAGGGCGAGACCTTCCTTATCGCTTTAGTCTGTCCTGCAACCCAATCGTGAGGAAATACACCGTGGACTCTCTTGTCCAAACAATTAAGACCAAATACCAGTCGATATTAATTCTGGATCGACTCTCAAGAGCAAACAATTCTTTGAAAGTCTCACGACTCTGTGCGAACTCACCGCCATGGGCCATTTAGTTGGAAGAGTGATCAGAGATTGTGTGAGGGAATAGAAAGACGGTGGCGCATTATTAAATACAGCTTTATTCCGAGAGTTGCTCACGCCGCTGTAGGCGACGTTGTAATGCCGTTTGATGTCTAGTGTCGTCAAACTAAGCACTTCCATAATCACCTCTAGTAGCCGCCGAGTAACCCTGCCTACACGTGTCCTACATAATGTTTATAGTAGGCCGCCTACACGTGTCCTACATCATGTCTACAGCAGGCTGCCTACATGTTTCCTACACCCTGCCTACAGTAGGCTGCCTACACGTGTCCTACTGTCCAGCAGTTGTACTAACCTACCGATGATTTGAATGAAATATGCTACCTCTCTTACGACATGATTATTCTGAGATTGTGCATCTAGATAATTTGTTTGATATACATCGACACTTTAGACATTACTATTTATTAATATCCAATAGTATTTTATGTTATTATTCTATAGATAGAGTATTGGCAAGAACACACACGTGAATTCAAACTACGTATTATTTTATTCTTGGAAATATTGGACTGGTAGATGTAACCCATATGAACAATTGGATAGCTAGTTTGAGATATTCCGAAATATAATAAATTAAATAGAAACAAAGTCATCTACTTAGGGGCTAACCATGCAGGTCTAGAATTCGAGTACGTACATTTCTAAATGTCCCCGACACTCGGTGCATCATGGTTCGTCTTTGATCTAAAAAGGAATAGTGGATACACTTTAATCCGCTCGGCTCCTCAGATTGCTAATGAAACAAATGAAGTTGCAACAGAAAACGAAGGAGGCTTCTATTGCCGCCACAAAGCTTAGCATCTGATGGCGATCTCGCTCTGCTGCCACTCGTGAAGGGCCCACCTAGGGGAGGTGATTCATCAGTGAACGATGCCCGATTTTCCTCTGCAATTGCGGACCTAACAAGGCGTACAGGCATGTAACGAGGCGGACAGAGGAGACAACATGATGACCCCAGAGGACCGCAGTCATTAGAAACGGCGCGAGATATATTATTGATTTCTAATTTCATACAAATGATATTCAATGTGCTCGTATCTTTCTGGAGTACCTGTAGGAAGGTATCAATAAAGAACAAGAAAGTCCTTTGAAAAAAATAATCATACATTAATTAACTATACATTATAAACGTTGATATGCATACTCGGCATCATCTGATGTATCTACGACGTGGATACTGTCTGATCTGATACTGAGTAATTTCTTGAGAGTGTGTATTTCATGTGATGGTCAGGTTGTGGACGGTTGTTCCTGGTGGGACCGGACCACGAAATGATCGCCGTGAACACAGTGAAATACAACACAGATAACACACTGGGAACAGTTAACTGTATTGTCAAGTGTTATAACAGAGATAATGTAATACTGTACATAGAGAAACACAGACTTCGATGAACATTCTACATTTACAAGACGTCACACACATGTCAGCATTTATCGCAACATCCACACAGGTGGCATATGACCACAATGAGATCGTAGAACATATATACATATACATATACACACGCGGTGCTTGAAGGAGGAGGGACTTTATTGTTTGTAAGCCACGCCCACAGAGAACATCCACACCCATGTGAAAGTAGAATGGATGCAGCTACCGGTATCCCGTGACTAAAGTATACGAGAAATGTTCGAAAACATGATATTCGGGGACAAATGCATATTCACAACTGAGTTTTATCTATCACATTCTTGCACACCCTGATACACCTCGTACAGTGGTGGTAGTATATTGATGTATTGCAAGGGGGAGTCTGCGAACGTCTTGCAATATATTCTGCAAGGAAATGGGCACTGTCTTGCAATGGGATAATGTACGTCTTTGATGGAGACATCGGCGTGTTCCTTATTTGAACACAGATACAATACACCTTGCATTGGCATGACAAACGCCTTACGCCTGGCATAGATTCTGACGTACGCCTCGTGTGGAATTGACGTACGGCTGGGATGGTGGATAACGTACGTCCTCGAAACGCTTCATCGGGGGTAGATCCTGCTGACGGTAGTCTTCAGCAGGGTTCTGTGGCGGTCTTCCCGGACAGAGGTTCCCTGTCGTCGTACAGGGTCGGAGCCTGCAGGATGATGCCGAATGTTCCCACCACACAGGCGGTGGTGAAGATCCACAGGAAGAGCCTGTCCAACACCATAGCAACGTACTTCCAGTCCTCTATGATCTGTATACAGACGGTAACACATGGGTTAAATCGTTCCATACACAGATTACATTACATATTTGACAATTTAAATAAGAAATGTGAGAAGACTTCTTTATCGTTATTGACAAGAAAAAGAACAAAATGAATACTATTTCATTACATGAAAATGTTGATATACAAATTAGCCTGAGGTATATGTACCGGTCCAACTTTAGGAGACACTATTGTATAACAAGTGTAACCATCTTTCTTCGAATGAAATCTAATACTGATACCGTTGATGATATTATTTTATGAATTGATTTATTATGTTCATGGTTATGCTCGCCTTATTCAGGATAGAGATTTCCTGTCAGATAAGTATAAACGGTGACGATGCCGCCCTGTAACGGCTTCTGAAGTGTCTTGCACAAGTGCATTGTGTTGTTACATTTTATAATCACCCTGTTATGCAGCACACGTGTTTCGGTGTCAGTGACACGTCTTACCCTAAACAGAAGCTCATGAACACCGCGTTCATCCTGCTTTTTGTGAAATAAAGGGGAAATAGCCGGGGACATGCCTGGTGTGAACATAGCCATGTCTATCAGCCATTAGTTAAAGCATTGTTATTGGCTGGGAATCGGCTGGTGTATAATAGCAGTAACGTTAGAAATGTTAAGGCAGCAGTACTTATGAATATACTAGTAACTGGTTTAGCTTTGGCTCGCTTCAATAATCTGAAACTGAAACTGAAATATCTGTGGATACAAAAATAAATAAGTTGTGGCGCGATCACGTGACACTGTCTCACCGAGGAAGCCTGGTCTTCACTCTTCATGTGCTCGGCTATGAACGTGACGGAATCGATGGCTGCTTGGACTTCCCTCGAGCAGTACCGTCTCCTGACTCTCTGTCCGGACTGTCGGTCCATAGAGGAAATCAACTCTTCGTTCATGGGTCTCCCAAAGTCCGTGGGTATCTGGGTTTCGAATCCAGGCCCTAAATTTAGATGCCTGTTTTCTACAGAGGTTTCTCGCACCTCCAGACCGTTACATGTCCTGACAACGACTTTCTGGTTCTTTTCCTGTTCCTGTTGCGGTCTGCGCATGACCAGCAGCTTGGGAAGAATGTTCAAGAAGACACGTCGCACCCACGGCGACATCTTATGAGTTGACGGAGATCGGAAGTGAACATTTAATACAATGACAGTCACTATAATAGACAGCGTCACAAGAATCATAGTGAATAGTAGATACTTCCCTATAAGCGGCACGTCAATGGAGGTCGGTGGGATAATTTCGGCCAAAAGCAAGAAGAACACAGTTAATGACAGTAGGATGGATATACAGAGGGTAACTTTCTCCCCGGAATCTGATGGCAGGTAGAAGACGAGCACGGTTAGGAAAGAGATGGCCACGCACGGAATGATGAGGTTGACGGTGTGGAAGAGGGTCTTCCTTCTGATCGTCACTTCGAACGTTATGTCGGGATAGGGCTCGTTACAACAAGGGTATGACCGCGTGTTCTTCGTGGCCGATACGTCCAGGATATCCCACTCCACGCTCGGATAGAAATCTCGTAGATCTACGCCCATAGGGATTTTGGCACTGGGTCCGAGAGTCGGCGAGCAGACGTGCACGAGGTCTACTTGATCGCCATCGTATGTCCACGACCCGAACTTCATTTTACAGCTCTGGACGTCAAAAGGGAAGAACTTAACGTTGATGATGCAGGAGCTTTTATAAATGGCGGGGGGTTCCCACACAACCCGGCCGTCCGGATGTAGAGTCGCTTTAGTCATCAGTGTCACCTCATAGTTGCCATCGGCGCTGTAAATAGTAATTGACATCAATTCAAGAGAGACGTTACCCTCTGTAGCTCTACCCTGCTACCACTAGAGGCTCTACCGGGCAGACAGTGAAGGTGGTTAGTGTCGGGGATACAGGTGTGTTACTGGCATCAGGAGCCACTGCAGGATGCAGAGGGTTAGAGCTTCTCAACAAGCCAACACAGAGGGGTATACCTGGATCATAATACCGTGTTGGGGCTAGAAGAAGAAAGCCAAACAACACCGTAGCGGTTATTACAACGGAAACACACACACACACACACGCACACACACACACGCACGCACGCACTATTGTTAATATTTTGAGTATTAGAAAAACACTCTGCGTACACACATATTACGAACGTAAGCAAAGAACACATTACTTTACTTTAATTTCACATACCGGTAAATAATATTAGTTCATGTAATAGACGGCTCACTATTTTCGTATTACACAAAACGTTTACAACAAGCCAGGAACTGTGTAGAATTGTCTTATAATTGGACGGAAAATACATTAACACTTTAAACCGTCAGATGCTGTAATGACTATGGAGTTGATTTCAAATATATATAATCAATGAAGATATTCTGCATAAATACTAAATATAATCCAAGAAACGCAATAGTGTGGCTGCAGAAGTCGGCGGAAATCGAACGTATAGAAGCGAGTCGTGCGACGTCACCCGACGGTGTGAACTGACCACTGTATTAACAGGGGAAATAGGGCCGTCTATGCATGTGTAGAGGACTCAACATCTGATAAAATGTGCTATATGCTATTAATTTCCAAAAAGGGGACATGTATTCTTGGATTACCCAATTAATAAAGGGTGACTGAGACCCAAGTAATATCGAATCAGGCCAACTTGTAGCAGTTGTCAGCATGGTGGTCCATATTCCATTTACATTCACGTTATTTCCCCGCATAGATTGGGCAAAGATATAATTACAAAATTAAATGACCGCGTGTTAATTTAATTTAAGCAAGTACAATTATCATTTTATGCTTTTATTTCTGACTCGCCGAGTTGTCTGATTACATTACCATATCAAGCGTACACCGGTCATATGATAGTTATAGCGGGAATGGAGGCGCACCGGACCAGCACAGCCCTGTGATGGGGGGCGTCGGGGCGTTCTGTACGTACTCGTAGATGTCGTTGAGATGATGGTAATACCAGCATAGCGAGCTTCTCATCCAGGCCAGATTATCTTATCGTCCAAATACAGTATAATTGCAATGGACATCCAACTCTCAGCCTGGCATATGCTACTTCAAGCGACTGTTAATATCGTGAAAGTACACCCACCTACATGGAGAACCTAGCATCATATTCCAAGTATGGTCTAACATTAGATGAGCGGAAGCTGGAATGACATTGCTATCTTACGTTGTCAATTCTTAGGATTACATGCATTGCATCTCATCATTTCTGGCAGATTGGTCGCGGCCTGCTTCAAGTGGGATAACAGTTAAACGGACCGGCAGGTGTAGGAGGTAATCCGTCGACTACATGATCCCGCAGAAATAGTACAGGCGACCAGTTTTCGTAAAACGGGTTCCTCAGTGTTAATCCCCCCCCCCTATTTAGTTATCGCGTGTACTATTGCTGTCTAGATACCATTTCTATTGTCGTCACATACGACGGAGGATTCGTCAATCAATCGTCAAAATAAACGCCTAATGAATTGACCACTGTGCAAATTATCTCCTTGCTCTGGACATTTAGCTGGACATTTATCTGGTCAATAATAAACGGCAAACGTCAATCCTGACTGGTCTGCTTCCTGAAATATTCCAGAAGAGGAAAACAAACTTGGACAAGAATAATCCCAAATACCATTTTTAAATTAGAGCAAATGATAATACTACGAAAAGACAAGATGAATTACACATACATCTTCTAAGAAGAGAGATAGTTCTCTACAAGACTTCGTGGGTTAACATGACATTGAACAACGCTGTAAACATTACACGATCACACCCATAGATACACACTAACTAATCAAATACATCTACATCTGCAAGTAAAGGTCAATTAGTTGAAAGAAAACATACATAATTACAGCAATGAAAGACAAACAATTAATGACATCGCATATTCAATTCCACCGATAATCATCAATATTCTATATTATTACATATACCAGAAGTAACGACATTCCAATGAAAATATCAACGTTAGCATTGGCAGTGGTTGTTGACTTCACAGCGCGTCTACGAGTCTACACTTGTCAGCAATTGCTGTAATGTTTTCATGAAGTTCCAGTTAGAAGACCATGTCATGGTTCAGATCTCCACCGGAACACACTCTCTTAAAATATAGCACACAATTTTGGATGTTCATCAGTCCTTATGATGCAATACAACGAAACATTGTTTGATGACAGTGATTTTAATAATGAATACGGTAGTACTGGAGCAGTGTGTACTACAACATACACAGGGAGTATACATAATAAGACTCAGTCCTCTTAATGTCCTGTTCTGGTGGAATGTAACTATACAGAGTAGAAATACTGGGATTCAGGTGTGTTGGCCAATATGAAAAGATATATATTTCTGAACATTTATGTCAATTCAAGTAGTACGTGGTAACGACTGGGGAACGAAGACTCGGCAGTGGAATAATCTTTCTCTCAATGTCTGCTTACAGATAAGATTGTGTTCATAGAAAATCCGTCATTGAAAATGTGTATCGTATAATTTCAATTGATATCAGTGTATTTTATTTTGGGTTCGTATTGTCATTACACCAATAGTATATATAAGGCGTTACTTCTGGTAATGCACTTGAATGTATAGATAGAATAATATACAAAGAAATACATGTACAATTATTGCATGACTTATGTAATATAATGCAGTATATCGTAAATGGCACACTAATGTTAACCGTAACATGTAAAATATAAAACTACCAAGCATGAACTCTCAATATTATCATGTATACATTTTTATATAATCTGATCACTGGTGACCGGCTTAAGAAAGGTTGACCTTTCACAAGGGAGATAACTCACGCTCACACAGGTACTCACTTATTGAAGAGAACGACGTCTGGTCGCCACAGATCTAGTATGGGCACCTCCAGCCGGTCAAGTCCGCCATATTCCGAGATGCTCCAGTTCATGTTATAGTCGTACCACACCTTTATATACAACAACTTTAGTTGCCAGTGTGGACACTGCCATTGAATTAAACCGACCAGTACCTGGAGTCTACGGGAGACTCCGGAACCCAGTGCGGGAGACTCGGGACCTCATGCACGAGATCCAAGATCTCTTACGAGATTTAAGACCTCTTGCAGGAAACCCTAGATATCTTGCACGACTCAGGACCTCCTGCATGAGACCTTAGGATCTTGCAGGAGATTCAGGACCTCATTTAGGAGACCCTAGATCTCTTGCACGAGACTTCGGACCTCCGGCACGAGACTCCGGACCTACGGCACGAGACTCCGGACCCCCTACAAGACTACAGGCAATAACACTGGATATTGTTAGACTCACACCGTGCAGGCAGAACCCATAGGCCAACGAGGAGGGGAGGTTTGCAAGAGAGTTGTCGGTTAGGCAAGAGAAGGATTAGTATACGTTAGAGCTGGTCTAGTGTACGTACGTACGTCTCGTGCGTCCATCCATCCGTTGGAGGCCGTACTTCCGGTTGACATACTAACCTGACAAACACGTCGTGCACGTGGCACACCGGAAGGAAATTATAACCAAATGTTCCTAGACTTACCAGCATCACTTCAGTACAGAATGCAGTAGGGCCTATATAGCAGTAACTGAACGTGTACCATTACCTTTGAGGGGACTTAGACTTGGACATACGCGTGACCAGGTATAGGAAAATACATGACGATGCAATACTAGTATATTCGTACTAGGACATGGGGGGTGTATGCGGACAACATCGTTGACGACACAACACCGTCACCATCCACTACAACGTTACGGCAGTGACTTACTTATTATAGAGAACAATGTCAGGGAGCCAGATGTCCCTGGAGGGGACATAGAGTCTGTCCACGTCGCCATACTCCGAGGCGACCCACGTTAGCTTCCTGTCGAACCACTCCTGACAAGCATTAGGGAATAAAGCAGAGATGAAGACCCACCGCCACCACTAGCTAGGGGATAGACACACTCTAGGAGGCACAGCTAGTGTACGGCAGACAGTCACTCATCTTTTATATTTTATACATTATATTCTTTGGTATCTTTAATTTTCCTTCCCTTTTCGTTTCATAATATTTTTAATTTGTTTTATCAAATGAACATTTATTCTTAATAATATATAATTAAACAGATTCCACAGCTGTAATGTGACGTTTTATTTGGTGACATAGCTGTGCTTCCCGGTTAAATGCAAAGGGGAGACCACTCTATAACGTCATGCGAGTACCTATACCACGAGTGTTTAGACAGAAACCAGTGCGGATTGTTCAACTATCAGTCTTCACATCACAACATGGTGGTGGACTGTGACAGGTAAACATAGTTAAAAGAGGTGATACACAAGTGTGAAGACAAAACTGAATGAAAAAGTAAAGGTGTAACGTAGGGAACCAGAGGTCGTGTGGTATCACTACAATACAGGAATGCAATGTTTCGAGTCGATGACTTTACTTTAAGAAAAAAAAACATATTTGGATAAGATGAAATCTATGTACCTGGTAGAACACTTTACAATTTTATACTTATACTTTGTATAACAGTTAGTTAGAAATCCAAACTAGCGAAATTACTGCATTTCCCACGTATGATGGTAACAATATTGCATGTTACAAAGCTAAATGCCGAAAAATTAGCAGTATACATACGATGTAGATTACCTATCTCAGCTGTGTCCAGCGTAGGCTGGAGCATTTAATAGGAAACTATATAATTATACAATAAGTGAATAATTTGGTAACGTACATATAGTTCCTTAACTCCTGGATTTCTCAGCAGACAACGCGTTAATTCAAAGTAAACATCTATTTTCTGCACACTCCAAAGTCGAAGGTTAAACTAGTTGGCAATCACTGAAGACACTGCAACAACTGCATGTATTTGCGTCTGTATAAACATGGGAATACTGACGGGGAATTCTTTCATTTGTGTCATGAATAGCTGTATTTACCGGAATTTACCAAGAAAACTTCCAATCGCCAGAACACGGAATTCGTAGTTCTGAATGACGTTAGTTAATAGCTAGCATCAACTATGGCATAACGCGAAGCACGCCATAGTACTGGTATTTCTCCTTCTTACTATTGTATGTTATACAGATTAGATTTCCCTAACTATACTTGCATTCTCATCTATACACACGACACAGTCCTATTTGATCTACCGGTAGTGTTTATAAGATACGCCATCAAACTAGATACGTCATAAATCCAAAGTGTGGACCAACTTTTTATGTTTTTTAATCGTAGTGTGTTCGGAATCTAATCATAGTTTGTGGATTGATATGGTTACTGTGTTTGACACGGAAAGGGACATCTGCATCTGCTGTAAGCCTTGTAGGGGGTCTCTGAGAGTTTTCCGGAGTTTATGGGTTGGACAAGCTATCATATGTAACAGGAATTCATGCAAACGGAATGAGTAAAGGCATGCCGGAATGGCGAGGGTTTATAACTGAGGTGGGCGGCCATGCTTCCCGACATACAACTACGTACATACACATCTCAACAGTATTTAAATAATTCATGTATTATAGTAGATTTATCATGTACAATTCATGTATTATAGTATATTTATCATGTACAATGTATCGGTACTTCCAGGATGAATGACATCAATAGCATGGCATCAAAAGGACATCAATACTATTACGGACATCACGACATGTAGAATATCATATACTGTCATAATGGTCACATGAGATCATTGCTTCATTGAACAATGTCCATGTGTTCTTCTCAGTGAAGCATCCGGGTCCTCCGAACTGTACTTGGTCACTATACGGTGTCCCATGTTCGATGTATTGACAACTCGTTGCCAGGGTAACACACGGCATGGGTGTAATGCCGCGTGCATTGTAATATGGAAACTATCGTGTTGGTGCAAACATGGGAATTTGGAATCAATATTGATAATCAAGTTGCCATTTGAAAATAATAATACACTCCCCTGACCAACTTCACGTGTGTGTTTCATACAACAGTATCTGAAGAACTGCCCATAGAAACCAGATTGTGTAGAACGTGCGTACAATTGGAATGAGCTCACGCACCACCCATCCCTCTGATGCCGACAGTCAGAAGACAGTGAGCAGACAATGGGAAGACAGTGAGAAGACAGTGGAGCACCGCGCCCTCTCACTAACCTCACACCATCTGTGTGCGGCAATATTGAGATCAAATCAATCTCCTAACATTCTCCAAGCTGTCAAAACCTGGCGCTATATTGTTGGTTTCCGAGACCATGGGCGAACTGCAGCGTATTTGTACCCTGGGGCTCAAGGATATTTGATCACGGCGTGGTCGGGGCGCATCTATAGACGCATACAGTACAACGCTCATCAATTTAAAAGGCGCCCCAAAAATATTTATTTCATTCGCATGCTGTGGCTTTTGATGGCTTATTGTCAGCTTTGAGGGGATTTCTTATCCTCGTTACCGGAAGTGGTTTAGAAGAAATCTCGTCATCAATAACATGGTGTCGTACTGGAGATGAAATTCTACGAAACCAACCTCGAACGGAATCCGTGACCTTTGCCATTTGAAGACACTGCTTTGCACTCTTAATAACTTTACTAGACGACAGAATGTTGTTAGTTGTATGTCAGTAACTGCCAGGAATCAGCGCATTTACACACGTGCGGGGCCAATCCAGATTGTACACACATTAGACATGCATAACTAATACGGAATATAACCTTACATTAATAATAAAACACACAGTTGTGTATGACTTTACAAGATTTATCATTGATTAGCCCAATTAGGTATTGGATATACATATCCCCATAGACTCCTTCTTAGACAATAATGACGTGAATATTGGCAGCTTCGGGGAAAATATTTGTCACTGTGAAAATGTTGAATATTTAATATTTAATTGATCCCTTAGGAAATGTTTCATTTCGAAGCAAATATTTTCACATATAAATTAACTGTAACTGCCAAAAGGACGTCGCTTTTGTGGAGGAAGGTGTTTATTATAATTGTATTCATTTAAATAGAGCCCGTGTTTTCTTTTCAATTCATAAATAACACGGGCAGCAGAGCCGAGTCTACTTTATGTTTTCATCAAAACGGACCCAATGCGAATGATTTCGTGACGTAGAAATCCAAACAGCAACAATTAAATGTATATAGTGGAAATGATTAAAACACTGTTAAATCGTCCATGCACATGTTGGTGATGGTACATAACCAGAATCTACTCGGGCTTGGGTCAGTTTTCACGAAAACATGAAGCAAACTCGGCTCTGACACCCATGTAATTTATGAATTGAAAATAAAACAACCACGGAATCCATTTAAATGAACAGGATCGTAAGCTCAATTCCACAATTATTATATTTGACAAACTATTTGATACTTTTGTATTTGACATTCTAGTAGAAGAAAGCCGTGTAGTGTTAGGAGGTAATGAAGTAATGAAGTATCTCACCTGTCTGAGCCAAACATTGGTCGTCATCACCTGGTTCTTCTCGTCCTACAGAGAAAACAACACATGTAGTATTCAGTGCAGGAGATATGACGGCGGTCTGGTAAAGAGGGGAGGCAACCCTATAGCAATGTTGTACACTGTTGTAAGACTAACGGCAGATAAAACTGATAAAAAAAAACGTCAACACAAATACTCTCCCAGGAGATGTTACATATACTGTAGTAAGATCCACGGCAGATACAAGAATTACAAAATTAAACGCCAACACAAATACATGGCATATAATATACATATATCCCAGGAGATACTAGTAGGCCTACATGTATTTATAACCTGTCACATCCCTACACCCCTGGACATCATGCAATACTAAATATATTTACTGAAATTCGTGAAGAATGTTGTGTGTCACTAAATGGATGTTTAATAAATCAAACTTGAGATGCAGACAGCCAGTTAAACCCGTGAACCTTACAGGATTTACATCATGATACAACTGAATTGACGTAAGATCATGGTACACTCTGTCTAAATAAATGTCGTGTTAGCATCCACACAATGCATTGCTTCAGTAATGTATGTATCAACACGAGTCCAGTCTTCTGACTGTAAAGACAGAACTTAACCTGAATTAACCTGGTTAACACAGTTTCTCTCTAACATGGGATTCAGGCCCGAAGTGGGACGTTCATTACTCGGTGATTTCCGGTACTCTGTCAATACTGACCGCAGCCGTTATGGCGGCGTCTGTCCCACGACAAGTCCACTGATGCGAAAGTTTCAATGAGTTCTGATCAGCTGATTTCTTCCCCAGATAGAGGTTTAATGAAATGTATGAATTCCCGACGCTGGATGATTGACCACGCTGGACTGGTCAAGGGACGAGGAAGGCGCAACTCAGGCAGATAACTTACAGTCAATACCAACAACGTAAATCTGGCTTCATTAAGCCGTGCAAGCAGAGTAGGTGGTCGTGATTCTGGAACTCGGGGAGGCATGATGTCATCCCCACTCCCCTTCCATATAATCTAAATTCTATTTTGAAAGTTTATAAGATATATGTGCTGTTGTCGATTCATGATCAGATGACATCATACAAATAGCGTACCACTGAATATACAGGCGTATTGAAGCATGCACCAATAGTCATGTTATTAAAATTATGGACTGAAATACAATACCAGACTGACAGGGGCATACCTATGTCAGTTATACCAGGCAATCACAAGGCACTACTACAAGGGGCTGCAGACTCCCGTAGTGGTCAGCGCTGAGAACTGTGGGCATCTAGGTCTCTGGACATTAGTCAAATTGGCATCAATGAACGTGTGCAAGCTATAGCATCTGAGGATAATCTAATACGAGGATACAGATTGGTGTGGACGAGCCTAATAACGCAGTAATTTGTCTGAATTGAAGGATGATCTCGACCCGCCGAGTTCCAGGTGGTCAGGGCAAAGGACCAATATGACACGTTCTGCAACAGGTCATGTGTCGTGAGCATTATATGTCCACAACATGACATGTTCTGCAACAGGTCATTTGACCATAAAATGACACGTTCTGCAACAGGTCATTTGACCATAATATGACCATAATATGACTATAATATGACACGTGACGGATTGTTCATATTTCCTCTGACGTTGATGAAAGCATCAACTATCGTAGTGAAGAATGTATTAATTATCCTAGGAAGTTGGACATTGGACAGGAAATATACAAAGGGACAACTTCACTGCCCCGGACAAGCTATTGGCATTGTTATGAACTTATGATGCATATAATGCATGATTATAGTTTTAAAGTAACATAATAGCTCGCAAAGTAATAACACACATGCTTCTCGTGGAATTGTTGTGTTAATACTGTAATCTGGAGTTTCACACAGGGTCTTGTATCTGTGATCGTTAATGCCGTTTTATATGAATACACAACATTGACCGTTACCAGTTCGTAGGAAATAATTCCATATAGTGGTGACACAATTCTATCTTGGAATTCAGCAGAGGGAAATAAATCTGGTAGCTATACAACCATGAACTAGTGGTTACACACACTTGATTATTCGGACAGTTTGAAGAAGGCTAGTTTTAGTAATAATTTAGTTCAAGTTGTTACTATCAAAGTTGGTCCATTTGCAAAGTGCCCTAAGATAAAAGAGTCTGTGACTGGTGGCACGTAGAAGCAGGAGTGTTTACATCACTCAGAGCAGGATTAACAATGGACATTGGGCGGTCCCCCACTCGGCGAACACACTCAGTTCAGACATAACTGAACCAAGCAGTATTTATCGCAAGGTGAATGGGATGGAAGCCATCTCCATATTTCTTCTATTTACATTTCTCGAGAGCCTCACTTCATTTAGAAAAGTTCACGAATGAAGTACTCCAGTGTTATATTACGTATTCTAACGAATGAAGTATTCCAGTGTTACGTTACGTATTCTAATTACCAGGAATGTTCCATCGACTCTACTGGCGGTCGTCAGCCACCACGGCACAAGGCATTACCATGCACCCTTTCGAAATCTGACAGAGGAACAGCTGACATTTAATCGACAGAACTCGAGGATTAATTCCCGTCAGCAGTCTGGTGTACATGGACCACCACGGGCATCACGTTGTTGTCTTCTCAGACCTGTTGGCAGGTATTGATCAACATGAACATTCATGTCCTAAAACTTTTCTCTCAGTCAGATTGAAGTGGCAGGCGAACACTTTGCATATCGCACGAGGCACTCAGAGCGCCGGTGTAGCGCAGTGGGTCTAGCTGCCAGTTCCTCCACACTACACCAAGGTTCAGATCTTTCCACAGGAAGGGCCCTTCACAGAATTATTCATTGGCCAGTTGACGGAAATAGATACCCTTCCAACTTCTCGCACTTTCACCTTCTTGCATACATACATTGAAAATAGATTTAACATCTCAAAGATCCACTATTAATATATCTTAAGATGCAATTATTACAAAGTCTTGGATTTTCATTGTTCACCATATTTGCATAGCTGTACATAGAAACATTCATATCCTCACGGTCAGCGACGCTTTCAAATCAGTAGGAACTGACCGTGTAACTTTATTTGTGGTGTATTTCCAGATTTAGGAGCTCCTAGCGGACATCGATCCACCTAGATACTAGCAGGAACCAATACTCTGAGATTTTTGAAACAGTTCTATGGAAGACAGCTAACTCTAGTACTATTCCGAAATTATAAAGTTAAATAAACTGGGATATTATATATGATCGTCTTTCATCCTTTTCTATTCTATGACCGAAAAAGATGACTTGGTAAATGAAATAATTAGAATAATCATTTTAAGATTTTCGTAAAGGAAGGAAATTGCAATATTACCACGGATAATGTACACCTGAAATCGTGTGACAAATCGATATCTAGAAAAGCTTTGCTATTACGAAATTCTACTAATTCTATGGGTTCCATCGGGAAAGTGGGAATATTATATTTTTATTTCTGGAGTTCGTGTTGTCCAATATTCTCTACAGGTTATTTCTGAAACTTTATTTGTCGCTCGAATTCGTCATGGAAGTTGGTCCAAAGGACTCATTCATTTCAATTATAAAAGCACTTCGGTGTTTAAATTGTAAAATGGTTGCTATCTAACCAACACTTTTTGCTCAATTGACTTCTGAAAAATACAGAGTGGCCTTAAATGGCAGGACTCCAAATACAAACACAAATCGATCGACGTTGTGACTACATTGACGTACACGGCGTAGTGATATCCGACCCTGATTGTCAGCACGTGTCAACATGTGTCCACACGAGCTACACATGTGATGGATTACAAGGGGAGATAACACGCCATGTACGAGTTAGCAATGTGACACAGGTGACTGGCCAATCAGAATCGAGGAATCTCCAAACGTTACTGGAGGTAAAGTCGCCTTTCAGTGTCGTAATTGCCTTCGATTCCAATAAAAATATATAAATGGGATATAGGATAATATTACATGATTTACAATTTTCTAACCACTCGTAAATTAGAAATTGATTGTTCAATATCAAGTTGTTATATCTGTAAAACATCTTAAGCCTGTCTGATAAAATGTGGACGGCAAAGCTTCACACTTGAGTGTATATGTTGCTATTGCCTTAATTTTATATAAAGATATACGAGAATGAGATTTAGTACAGAAAGTGTTCAGCGACTAATGCTTAGTGTGAAATCTAACATCTCAGATAAATTAATACTGTAGTGAATTGGACATTGTGTTAGACATGACAGAGGTTTTTGAAAAAATAATAAAATCATACTTTGTGATATATTCTCAGGTTCAGGAGCGTGAGGGAAATACTTTGATGCAAACCCCATAGAAGTCTTATTCACTAGTAAGTGAGATATTCAATTTTACACTAAAATTTGGAAATTCGATTCTGCCAAATATTGCACGC
>JAUTBZ010172090.1:0-10266 GCA_032361785.1 Lepetodrilus galriftensis | reverse complement strand
AAAGATATACACAAGCGAATTACTGTGTAGTCACGTGATCAACCCCCCGATATGTCATTTTGCAAATTTTACAAATTTTGAAGCTAATTGGAGTTCATTTAAAATAAAATACAATTATTGCTCCAATTATCATCTATTGGTGATTAGTAGGTATTCTTTATTTCAAATAAACCATAATCCAAATCAATCATGAACGCGGAAGCGCTACAGCGGGGGATAGGCGATAATAGGTCCTGGGCGATAATAGGCCCGTAACCAGTATAGTTTATCAGAGGAACTGCCGATCCTGGGATTGTGATTCCAACGCTTTCTCAACTGAGCCATGAAGTTAACCCGTGACCATGTAGGAGCGTCTTATATCTTACATGTTCATATACCGAACATTTAGCATACCAAGAATGAATCTACAGCACTCTATTAGCAATGTATTAGCTATCGGCAAAGAGGGTGCTATGGTCTCTTAGCGGCTAAGAGAGCTCTTTACGAATATTCGAATAATAAATAAAATACATTCGAATATTCGTACAGATTTGGCAGATTTGCAGAAGAGTTGTAGATTACTCGTTGTTTTCGTAATAACTTGGAGACCTAATTTTCAATGTTTCTGCTCAATATCTAGTCAGAAAATGCGACGATGGACATTTACATTCGAGATGTGACGATACGATGCGTTTTTATCGAAATGGTGCTATTAATATGACAGGAAATGTTACTGTGTAGCGCATAATATGATAACAAGATGTAAAACAAATATTCTAGTGGAAATAGAATACGTACAAGCGAATATTTGAATAGCATTTTTCTACGGCGGGGAGGATTGTAGCGCAGTTGTAGAACATTGGACTTCGGATCCAAAGGTTCCAGGTTCAAATCCTGCCCTGGGGGCCCGGTATCAATGTTCACGAAGGTTACCTCTCTTACTCGATATTGCTAGAATGCACTGACTGTAGAGTGGCAATGCAGTTATTATCCTTGGTCTGTCAGTACCAGCCGGTGCTCGCAGGTTTACTGCAACATTCAGCGCTACGGATGTTGCGGGTTTCCTCCTGCCCTAAACTGACATTAGGCCACGGGATAAGTGACGTCATCCTGACAGCTGCTCTAAGCCCCAATTCTAAGAAAGAATGGGTCATCTCTGTTGAAACTCACGGATGGTTGATTGGTCTTTCTGAAACTGATCTAAACCTGTTGATCTCAATAGTCTTCGTCCCGACACCCTTACCGATCTTCTCCGCTGTCATCGACACCAATACAGTGCTGACACCGTTACCCATCTGCGTCTTCTCCGCCGTCATCGACACCAACACAGTACTGACACACAGCCATTGGAAGGGATCGTTCTCAGTTTACAGAGTTCGATGTCTCGAAATAAATGTATGGCTGCATTTACCATTATATATTGGCCACGGCATAGTATATTAGCTCATGGTGAAACATCCAGTGGACCTTTGGTTTGTGTTTCGAGGATGCTATTTCCTTAATACACTATCTATTGTAAGACGAATATTCGCAGTGTACTGTGGTCATTGACATTTGCTTTAGTTTATGTGTGTATATCGCAGCAATGTCTTAATGGTATTGGTGTTGACGGATCAGTCGGCAATAGTCTGGCCCAATCCTAGTTTCACCATTATTCGGAGGTATTGATTAGAAACGTTTTCCTGTAAATTACAGCTAGGTTCGTTGCCAATGACCGCTGATAACGTTTTGCTAGAACTAACAGGTTGATTGGCTATGCCCGCTGACAAACCAACGTCAATACTCCGGCTTGTGACTTAGCAACGGAATTAACTCAGATAATAAATTGGTGGGAATCTTTCTAATACGTTGACAATATATATAGGCTCAATAAAATAAATTAAGGGCCGGTGTCACGAAATAGTATCGCCCCCTCAAAGTTTTCAACTCCCGGAGAATCTATTTCGAAATATATAAATAAAACCTTCAAATATAATAGCCCACACACACGAAACCTACCCCTTAACATATTAGCCCTCTTAAATTGTTCAACATTTTGTCAGTTTTGAGTTGTTCTGTATTTTGTTGGACAATGTTCTAGTAATTTGAGTTTGAATGATAGTGTAATAAGAAAAAATAAACTGTTAACATAACTGAAATCAACTGTTCTGATACATGTACATGTCATGCACACAAACTCAAGCATACAGAAATATCATTCTATCTCTGTCTGTCTGTCTGTCTGTCTGTCTGTCTGTCTGTCTGTCTGTTTGTCTGTCTGTCTGTCTGTCTGTCTGTCTGTCTGTTTGTCTGTCTGTCTATCTGTGTCCGACCCAAGATGTCACGAAGTTGCTCCGATTGATTGGTACCAATAGTCTTCCCCAATCTCTGAGGCGAGCGAGCTGGTTGTGTTATATATCTATCCAGACTGCATTGCTTAACCGAGAAATTAGAATAGTACTAATCAATATCTGTTCAGCGGACTAGTTAATAGCACTGATCTTGAACCACCGCCCTCTTCTCATTCACCACCCGGTTGTCATGGTAACCCAGGAAAGGCTGGCAGATATTTT
This sequence comes from Lepetodrilus galriftensis, assembly GCA_032361785.1. Taxonomy (NCBI): domain Eukaryota; kingdom Metazoa; phylum Mollusca; class Gastropoda; order Lepetellida; family Lepetodrilidae; genus Lepetodrilus; species Lepetodrilus galriftensis. The sequence continues at coordinate 7,735 of JAUTBZ010172090.1, read as the reverse complement.
CCATTGGCATGTCTCAGGGTGCAGTTGCCATGGAAACCACATATATAACCAATATAGGAAATGTGATGTTTTCATCTGTGGAAAAATAAACGTGTGATAGTATGATTTCATCAATTATATATACATGTATTCATGAAATGCCTGCGACATATAGCGTATATTATTTGGAGGTACGTATAGCTTTATTTCCTGGAAATAAGACACACCTGTTGGTAGTTTTAGTAATGCATACGCTTGTAAATTCCCTTTACTGGATTATATACTTGAATTGGAAACGTATGCTATATTGAATATGTATCAACAGTTACTGTTTTCTCAATGGGAAAGTTGTTTAGCTTGTTGTTGAACACTCAATCGAATTATATCAATTAATATAGAATTGAATTATATTGGTACTATTTTCATGAGTAGGGCCTACTATTGTAGGCTATCTTCACTGTCAAGTCATTGTCAAGTGAATACGGAAGCAATGATGATTGAATGATTATTTCACTCTAAAGAACTATGATTGGATTAGTTACTCCGTTTGTCTGTATTTATATCATGTACAGGAATTGTCAATTTCAAGTCTTCCAGCGTAGAGGTTCCAAGGATTCCTGATTTGTATTTATATTGTTTTGGATGAAACAGATACCATAAAATGTGTCGAGTCAGCGTTTTGCTCGATGCTGATTTGTGACTTGGTTATTTGATCGTTCTGCTCGTGGCTCTGGTAGAAATAGTATTGATCTTCGTGATGAAGAAGTTAGCTGATGTCTTACGTGTTGGACTCGCAGCAATTGCTAGCTTAGCTTCGTGCTGGCACCACGTGCAATAATCTGGCGAAACGAGACTATTCGCATATGGATGTTCTGGTGTTATTAGAATGATTGTCATATTAATGATTGTTTAGTGGCTGCTGACGCTATACTGCCTCGCGCCGTGGTCGTGTCTAGCAGGTTTACTGCCGTAATGATAACACACGGGTCAACACACGGCGAAGCGATGCCATTGACCACTGCAAGGGAATCAGCGGGAATACAGCAAATCAAAGCTGCCCCGTAGCAACGTAGCTCACAGGTGGCTTCTACATTCGTAGCCATAGTCCGCGGTAGTAGCCTACAGACTATAACGTGCACAGGGTGGAAGTAATGGTACCGTAGAGTTACGCCATTTCGTACAGGCGAACACATGTGTATATAATACATTATAGATTTACCTAGTGTTAATTGTCATCTGAAGGATTATTACTCTCTATTTCTTTCTCTCTATATATCTCTTTGTGTTTCTCCATCTATTCTCTCTCTCTTATCCCATCTATCCCTCTATGTCATTTATATCTCCTCTTTATCACAGTCTGTCTATCCCTCCCTCCTCCCTCTCTCCCTCTCTTTATCTCTCTCCCTATGTCTCATGCGCACATATATTACACACACACACACACACACACACACACACACACACACACACACACACACACTCACACACACACACACACACACACACACACACACACACACACACACACACACACACACACACACACACACACACACACTCACACTCACACACACACACACACACACACACACACACACACACACACACACACACACACAACAACAACTACATAATATATGCAATTACTAAAATCATTCACGTTGGACTTAATTATTGTCTATTAACACTATCGATGTTGATTAACCCCATTGTAGCCTTTTACGCTGGTGGTGGAGAAACCCAGCAGTGAACATGTTTTTCATTATAAGGGGAATACTGCGTGGTAGGATGCGCAAGAGTTAATAATAGTATATGATATATATAGGCTGATTGGATGGACTGCATGTTTAATCAATACATAGGTGATGTACACCAGAAAATAACGCGAGGTTAAATGAATTCGAATGGTCAACCATGAACTCGTCATTAGTCTGTATAGTATCGCACCTTGTTCTCATACATGTATTACACATATTCCCCTAGATCAGTTAATTTAAACAAGTGTAGATTAGTGAATAACAAGGGTGAAGTATTTCAGCGGGTCATTTCATATTAATTATAAGCGCATGTATAGCGGATCCATAACAATTGATTTACAATCAATTGTAGCTACAAGTGTTCCGTGTACTCAGCTTGTAGCGTTGTACCAGGGAACACTTGTAGCTACAATTGTGTGTAAGTAAAAACGTTGGAACCTGCTGTATACAAGTGTAAGACCATTGCATAAACACTTTCTCGCTACAAAGCTTCAGAATATAATTAACTATAACAATTTTAGTGATAAGTGTGGTTTATGCAACTAGAATTACATTTGTAATGAGTTCCGAAGACTTTGATGTACAATCAATTGTAGCTACTATATAATATACAGTATATATACATCGTGTGTACAATTGTTCTGTGCTTCCTGGTTAGCTTCCGGTATAACTGTCCTCCTACTGTATATCATGAAATATGGCTGGCATTTTCTTTTTGAATTGGGGTTCAGAGTCGCTTTCTAGATTATTTCACTAATATCATGACTTGTAAGTTTAGGGCAGGAGGAAACCCGCACTTCCATAGCGCTGAATGTTGCAGTAAACATGTGAGCACCAGCTGGTACTGACAGAAAAGGATGATTGCATTGCATTGCATTGCAATTATATACCGATGTCTGTCTAACACTTACTGTCTGCTTCCTGTTATGCTTCTAGCTGTGTGTGTGTGTGTGCGTGTGTGTGTGCGTGTGTGCGTGTGTGTGTGTGTGTGTGTGTGTGTGCGTGCGTGTATGCGTGTGTGTGTGTGTGTATGTGTGTGTGTGCGTGTGTGTGTGTTATCCAAGTAAAGAGACGGCCCGTTGTTCGCTTCCACAGCATACATTCTTAGTTAAGTGTTCAGCTTGACATTTCCAAATAGCATATTTTTCCATTGAGTCGTCGAGATAGGTCAAATTCCAAACAAAGCAACTTTCAGATTAATTAAATCTGTTTGTTTCTGCTACTGTTCAAAACCAAGATCCCTGATGAAAATGTTTACAATTTGACGCAGATGGCGAAATAATATGACGTAAAGATAAAAGGAGTCGCCTAGAGACTATACATAACGTGTATCTATCGACCGCGAGGCCACGCCCATTGCAATGTCTGTTAATGATGGAAACACGATACTGTCGACACAGGTCATTCCTATTGACATTTCACCATATTATCATATCATACCTGAATACAGCGGTTCTGACGTTATTAAGATGTCCGACATGAAAGTCACGCCCAACCTATTAGGCACCTATGTCTGTAGCAGTACTATGTCTATGATTGGTTGTCGAGACCTGTAATTAATCCGAAGACTGACAATTCGTGATATATTAATATATTATTGACAATCACGTCACCAGTTCTGTCCATATACAAAAAAAAAAATATTTAAAAACTAATAAATACGTCAGTTTATAGGGTGACATAAACTACGAGATTGCATGCTCAACTGAAAGCTAAATGTACTAAAGAACTCTTTCGTAACTTTGGGACCCTATCTTTGTTGTATGATATTTCCTCAGATGAACTCAGTGAATAGATTCTATGTTTCAATTATAACAAAAAACACCAGCGTTAGTGGAGATCAAATAACATGCTCAGGTTAGAAAATTTAATGTACATGACAAACCAGAATGTATCTAAAAACTCTCACAAAGTTAACCGCAAATAATTTTTATTTGACATATATGTATGCATATAATTTTTGTACCATCATAAACACTATACGATATAGACAATATAATTCCACAACATCTGATTGGGAACTTCCATTTAATAAAGATTCTCTGTGAATGCAATTAGTGTGGAGTTAAAGAGGAAATACGTGACCTTGTGACTTATGCACGTATATGCCAGTGCTAGATTGTTCCATGTGAAGGTTTCTTCAAAATGATAAATGGAAGAACATTAGTTTGTAGTTGCTTGTTGAATAAAACATTTGTAGACAAATTAAGTGTACATGATTTCATGCCAACATTTATCTGTAATTTTATGTAATTTTTGTTTTTCAGAAGAGAAAGTCCCGCCCCCACCCACCTATTCAGAAGCCCAGCCTGGATACCCCCCGTCAGCCCCCGGGCAAGCCCCACCTCAACCGGGCTATGGCCAACCTCAACAGGGATATGGCCAACCACAGCCGGGATATGGCCAACCTCAACCGGGCTATGGCCAACCTCAACCGGGTTATGGCCAACCACAACCGGGATATGGCCAACCTGGTTACGGAGTTGTTGTAAGTATTAAATTAAAATAATAATTTTAAAATAAAGAAAAAATAAAATAACAGTAATAATAATAATAATACAATAATAATAATAATAATAATAATAATAATTTAAAAAATAATTAATAAAAAAAAAAAATAAATAAATAATAATAATAATAATGTAACACATCATTCACAAGGTATGCCATCTTCGCAACACAGGGGTACCTTTAATTACGTTCACACTTCAGTACTATGCAGTGAGTCCTGAGCGTAATAAACTTTATTGGTATCCCTGGTGTGAGAGGATGAATGTATGCATGCATGACGTATCGTGAAAGACGTAATCATGTGGTAACTGGTTACATTGTATATTAGCTGCTATAGCTATCTGAATAATGTATTTTAAAATAGATTATGCGGGACATATCGGCCCTTATACTGTAGCTTTCAGAGAACAACCTCATCTGCATTCTTTCCATTGAAGGTGTGACACACGGTAGGACCTGCATCTGAATTATGATCATGCAAATGACAATCAGTCCTATTTACCTACGGCGCGGCTACTCACGTGACTCCAGACACTTCCATGTCTGAATACAGAAGTGTCTGGAGTAGCCAAGCGCTGTAGAGCATGACAATGGGAAGTTGGCTCCTTTTTCCTTTTTCGATATTCCATTATTTTTTAAGTAGACTCAATTGTAAAATGATGCGTTTATGAGGCACCAATGACAGATATTTAATGTAAAAAAATATCAAACATCCTTAAAACGTGTCTAACCCGGAAGTGTGATCATATGACACCGTACATAGGCATGATAGGCTCTATTGAGACCTTTAATATGCACATATCAAATCTGAATTACATAATAGTTCATGTACCGTAGAACACTAGCTCCTTATTCCAAAAAAAAACTAGAAATATTTTGAATATAGAAAAAGGAAAAAGGAGTCAACTTCCCATTGCCGTACAGGATGGTCTTTAACATGAATTACTTTCTGTCTTAGATGTCATGTTCTTTTCGTTTATTCTAGTCAATGTTTCATAACCCAAGACTATGAGAGGCGTCAAACGGATCCTTCCTATTGGTATGCTATTACATGTATAAGACGCGTTCCTTCCCCTGATTGTAGGTGGGTCAGCCAGGGGCTGTGATAATACAGCCAGGCATCCGTCCCCCCACTAACCTCGTCCTCGCCGTCGTGTCCTGCTTCTTCTGTTGGCCCATGGCGATCTGCGCCATCATGTACTCCAACAACGTAAGTCTACCATTGGAGCATGCTGTTGTTGTTGTTGTTGTTTTTGTTAAGAGTAATATTTAATATTTATTTATATTATAGTAAATATGTATTTTAAAATATAATTTCTATATACCGATTTCTGCTAGGATGATCCATCCAAACACATGTAGGAAATAACCGTCATTGTACAAATGCTAACGAACGCAACAAACATTTCAACCTATACTCTGTCAAAATACGTGATAATTTAAAAAACGACTTCACCTATGCATTTTCGTTTTTGGGAGAGTATATATATTCCAATGTCTGGTAATCATGCATCATGCATATTATTTTTATACCGCTCCTTGACAACATGGTACATGAAATACAGTATATAAATCTACCTGTATGTTTATTGTATTTTCTGGGTACCATCATGAGTGGTAATATGGAAATAAATGAATTTGAACTTGAACTTGATATATTTCAGTCTCGACATTCCGCTGACGCCGGAAATGTTGTGATGGCTGAGACTCAAGGTCGCACTGCAAGGAACATAGCCATCGCCGCCATCGCACTCGGTACCGTCTTCATCGTCGCTGCTATCGTCGTCAGGGTCGTGGTGTATTCAACATATTACAGCTACTGCACGGGGTATAATTGCTAACAGCACGAATGGTTGACTCGGATCCAGAATTGCATCTTCATCAGTGCGGGAAGAACATTATTATAATTAAATTCACGAATTAAAATCCACACAAAATAGTACAGGGATATTATTTACTATTAAATATAAATAATTATTTGAATGTGTTTAATTTGTTTTTAGTTTTTGTAAATATATGGGCGTGCGGGATTTCTTTGTTGTCGACCACAATCAAATTAAATCTATTGGGACGGGAATTGCATGCGATTTACAAGAGCATTGATACATTTTCTTTATACATTCATGCACTGACTTTATAAGTAGCGATGTAGATAACTTTTTAATTCATGTGCGAAGAAGTGATATTGTGGTCCATGATATCATTCATATACATATGTATGTATGAACGTACACATGTTTTTAAATTCCACATTGCCTTCAAAATTCACATATATATATGCTGAGACTGAGACAATTCAAATTTCAGTTAGAATTCGTTTGATAATTTTTGATTGCAATAAAGAGGCAGATGTGTTGATATTATTGCTACTCAATGTGACAGTAGACCTATACTACAGTAAGTATAATGCTCAATTTTACAAACCGGTTTCAAACGGACATGCTTTTCCCAAATAAGAATTGATATATTGATTCGCAATACTTGATGTCTAACATGAATTTTTCATCTACAATATATCAATACTCACTTGGAGAAGGTTGTTGTTTCCTAATATCGATATACCTGTTTATAAATATGTGTTCTACATTTGTTAGATACTCGGCCATAATACACTTGCGGACTAATGTATGAATAATATGCATCTATAATGTACAAATCCATTTTTGATAACATTTTTATCATCGTATATATAGTTTGAAATTTTGTTTTCCGGTTTTTAATATTTCATGTCACAATCATCGCAATTGGGCGAAAGATTCCCGCAGCGACGTTAAACTCCATATTCATGTCACAATGATTTTGTTACAACAATCAACTCTGCTATATGTATATATTATATACTTATGACTAATGTGTTCTATATATTATGAGTATTATACGATTCACTGATTTGTTTAATTTCTATAAAGTTTATTATGCTCCAATAAGATTGTATTTTATCTAATAAATATAGCAATAAGCAACGTTATAACATACTGTTATTTGTTTTTAATTTATTCGTGTATATATGTCACATGCGTGTCATGTGTTACAACATTTGGACATGTATATTATTTGTCATTATAAGTGCGCTTTTGCAAAATAGTAAATACATACTGTACACATATTGAAAAGGAAATCTTGGCATTCGAGGCCCTCGATATTATTTCCCTTTGACTCTACACAATCAAAACCTTGCAATTTTATATGCTGATATTCTTTGTTGCGCAAACGAACATGTATACGTGTAATAGTATATTAGAGAGGTTTCGCAACACTACGCGGTTACCATTACGGATACGGTTAGGTCATCAGTTTGTACGTAGGCCCTATATATGTAGGCTACTCATGCGACGTCAGAGACTCATCCAATTCAATTCAATTCAATTCAATTTATTACTCTTTTACCACTATCAGTGGTATACGAGACATATATACATAAATATTATAATACAAAACAAGTATTCAAGATGGTGGATGGACATATAAATGTTTTTTACTTTAACGTG
>JAUTBZ010172079.1:0-10267 GCA_032361785.1 Lepetodrilus galriftensis | reverse complement strand
TCTCTCTCTCTCTCTCTCTCTCTCTCTCTCTCTCTCTCTCTCTCTCTCTCTCTCTCTCTCTCTCTCTCTCTTCCCCAGTGATGTCACGCAGCGTATTACAATTGATGATGTGTAGCATCACATTAGCATGCAGTGGCATATCCTCTTAGTTCCCTCATCCCGCCATGTCAGAGAAATCTAAATTTAATCCCATTTCTAAGCGTTTGATGCCTAACAGTTTACCCCACGGAATTCCGCACTGGGCACGGCAGTCGCAACCCTTCCTCATCTGGTGGCTTTTGGTCGCGGCGATGAGCAAACTGCTAAGTAAACACCGCCAAGTAAGTATAACTCCGTCCAGCTGTTGTCTATATTTATGTGAATTGTTTTAAATACTTGTATATTTTATATGTAGATGCACAAGACACAAAAATAAACTATTTTATTATATTATTATTATTATTTATTTATGTACAAGTGGAGCACACACCGGGTGAAGATCGTGGAGAATTGGGTCCAATCTGGCGACTGACTGGGATCTCAACAGCGATTGAAGATAGGCAAGTTAAAAGGACACCAACGAAGAGGATTCAAGAAAGTTAAACAGTAAAATTGAACCAAGAGTCAAACATCAAATGTTATCCTCTCGTTATATAAATTTAATGCAATATAAGTATTTGATATTACAGTTTTAAAAAATAGGTATGTATGGTATAGTGTGACTTGTGATTTGAATTTAGACCGTCTTCTAACTTCTTGTATGATGTCCAAAGATTAGTACAGGGATAGCATATATTAAGAGCTAAGTTTTTGAAACAAGTAACATTTATATCCAGGGCCATAACTTTCTTTCATGTTGTAAAGGGTACCAGTAACTTGTTCACTCAGTGTAAGGAATAGTTAGCCGTTTTCTTAAATACTGGACTTTCTAGACCTCAAATTTAATGGCTATATATGCATTATACTCTTTCCTGCTCTCTCCAATAAAGAATCCAATCAGTTCTAAATCAGTTCGTAAACTAGAAGATGTATATCTATATATCTGACCAATGTGTACTTAGCTCAAGAATTCACGAGCAATAAAGACGTTTGTCAGGATTATCTGATAAAAGCTGCCAGAATTGGAACTTTAAATCTGATATAGGTTCAACAATTCTTACCCCCTTTTAATCATTATCGTATTTGATCACTGCGCTGTATGATCGGCAGTGCATTTCGCATCAGTTGGCAATTAGAAAGCACCCATCCAATATAAACAAATTCCAAATTGGCGAGGAAATTTGATGTCAAATTGTTTTCTCATAAATCTATCACGTTTTTCGCAGCTACGTTTGTTGGTGTGTCGGTAAATCTTCTTGTACACGAGGGATGAGTGTTGGATGTAGACTAGGAAATGGTTAAAGACGAGATGGAGACCTTGGTACCGCCTAGCTCTCACATTGTATCTCGTTTTGAGAGTGTTCACGCTGCACCGTTTCACAAACAGCACAATAGACTACGTATATAACTGATTACTCTGTTGTCTTGTAGACCATCTGCTACAAAAACGATTGCAGTCACAATAAAAAAACTTCACGAATACAAAGCATAAGACTTTGGTGGAGAGCATCCTTGAAATACCGGCCATAATGGCTACCAAACATACCTTAGTGTTTATTAAGTGGCCTGGTCATAATGGTTTGGGTTTCGATGATGGGTAGAGAGGTACTAGTATTGAGATATTATATCCGTATACAAAATCTAAAGAGTAACGTCATGCTGAATAAACATTAATTTGGTGAACCACGTGGCAATGTCAATACAAAGTTTTTTGAGCAAAGTTTCTTAATATATAGATGTGGAAACATACGTCATGTGATAATAAAGTAGTCGTATCTTAGAATATCTTAATATATTGTAAACATATACATTCGTTATTCATCAACGTATACTATTTTTATTGTATCAAATACAGTGTATATACCTAGTAATACTAAATTATGAATATTTCAAATGCGTCAAATCCAGGCATACTACTTTGCCAATGGCACTAATGGAATAGATAGCTCCCAAGTTTAAAAAATGGTATTCTTCCGATCGTCTAACGTTACGATAACTTTGTGTGACAGGCCCACGGTTCAGATGAAACGCGGCGGTGTGAAATGAATCGCTCATAACCCATCGCGTCCCGACTGACATTTTTGATCCATCAATTATAAATCCGCTACAGTTTGATTTGGCTGAAGCTATGGAGAAACACTCACTACGGAATATTCTATATAGCTCGGCCATCTCCACGAAATACCGGGGAATGGTGACGTCATTAAGCCCCTGGAACTAAATATGTTTGATTAGTTATCTTTGATTTAGTTGTGACAGGAGGGTCATAGAGAGATGCAAACACCTTCCCATTTCTAGACTGATTGTAGGAGAATTGTGTGGACACATTGCCAAACAGTAATGCTAATATAGTTGGTCAGTTCGGTGGTGGTGAAGAGCTCACAAGAGCTAGCCATTTCATTGGCTGTTCTATGTAGACGTGTACGCGTTACATCCACTCCAATGTACATGTTAACATATGAGTCAACATGTATGCAGATAACAATTAACATGCGTACATACGAGTCAGCATGTATGCATATAAGACCAGAATTAACATGTATACATATGAGTCAACATGTATGCAGATAACAATTAACATGTATACATACGAGTCAACATGTATGCATATAAGGCTAGAATATAACAATTAACGTGTAAACTGGGAAACTATTTAACATACATGTATATGAGTTAATACATACATATAGAAACAACAGTTAAGATAATACAGATACATGTATCATGGATGCATTTTGTCACTGTTAACTTTGAACTGGGTTTATATATAGTTAACAGTGAGAAAAATCATCTAGCATTTTATTAAGTTACAACGACAGTTTGAAAAAATATGTTACGAATTCCTAATGATTATATCAATGGTATTATGGCGAATAGTTGTTATTGCTTGTATCCAGATAGAATACGTGACTCACTTTCACTTCTACTGTCTGGTTCAGCTAACCTTTCAATACTTGAGGAATAATGGTAATATTCAGTGTTGATAGCAGTCTCTCCTCGGCTTCACTGGTAGTTCTGAGACAACAGACGACACCCAGGAACCATAAACAGCCCTGGAACTGAGAGGCAGAGGTGTGGAGAAATATTAATATGGTTTTCCTGCAGTTATAGGCCTATATCCCCGTAATAACTTCACCGAGACCACGCTGCTTACCACCGGAACTACTATCTTGTAGGAACTCTCCAGAGAGAGAGTCGTGTTTGTATGAGAAACTTAGTCTCGGAATATTGCCTTCCAGACACATCACTCTGATCATACGAGCATGACGATCAACTCAAGTCTTGGCAATTGTAGACGTGTTGTCAAAGTCGACGTGGATGCTTGTTGTATCCTAGATACAGATGATGGTCATGCATGCGGTTTGACATCAACGTCCACTTTGGTTGTCAATCCATGTCAAGGTTTATGTTTTAGAACCAGAACGAAACTAAACCCAGCAGCTTTCATTTACCTGTTGTTTGTGTTGTCATTTTACTCACAGAAACATGGTGATCGTTTGTCAATATTCGGATATTCGGCAGGACCTCCTTATGCTCTCCATAAAGACATCTCGATGCTCTCGTATCCACTAAGAGGGCTCTTGTATATATATTGTACTTACTGTGTATCGTGTCTCGAAGATACCACATCCGCTAAGAGGCGATAGCGCTCTCTTTGCCGATTTCTAACACAGCAAAGAGAGGGCTATGGTCTCTCAGCGGATAAGAGAGCTTTGTGAAGGATACTCAGATCGCTTCGAGAATATGCTACTTATGTTCTCATAGTGGATACGATAGCTTCGAGAAACTGTACTATTAGTCACAGGGCCTTAGTGGATACGAGAACAACAGCTTTCGAAATGAAAATGTGTCCTGTGTGGTATAATGAGTCTCAATACAACCGTAGCTAACGACACTGACAACATATCAGTTATACTTGTCTTCTCGGTAACTTGTCGGTGCAAACATGATATATTTGCATGTTTTTAAAACCTAATCGCATTGTAGCGTTTTTCTTATCAACTGACCAAAAACAAGTCAGTCTCACAGAGAGCTAAGGTATCACATTTCTTTTCAAGTACGTCATCTGATATTTGAACTCGTACATCTTGCTACTTCCATTGACTGAAGGCGCCAGATCATAGATGCAGTGTCTTGCTGCTCAACCATATCAAACTCCCGAGTTCTCCCGAAGTCTGCGGCATGTCCTTTCAGCTCTTCAGGATGCGGTGCCAAGTGTTGCTACTGTATCTATTCGTCATTCTCTGCATGGCAGAGTATTTACTGGTGTTATTACGGAATCAGAAAGTTAATGATCTCTAACCAAGCCAACTTTCTGGGGAGTTCCTCCCTACTGCGCATGACAACTGGTAAGACACGTGATCAGCACGCGGGTTTCTGATGGTTCGGCAGCCCGTGAACCTGCAAGTGGTTCAGCCGGTTGCGGTTCAATCGATGGTTTTATGACGAGTGGGTAAAATTAAAACTATGAAACATAAAAAGCTCCCTAATCGTTGCTCAGTTCGCTGATTTATGATTTATGAGCTGTACGAGGTAACTACTTGACCTGCGGGGTCAGATGGAATCGGCGGTCATGCGCAGTGATTCCGGTTCCATTGATTCTGTATGGCGTAGATCCTTGCATATCTTCGTGGCATGATTCAGGGTAAGGATGGAGGAATCATTAAGATATGTACATCTGTGACTTGATTAGGCCCGTATGATGCAAGCAGATACCACTTCACGATAAGCGGTGTAGTATCACACCACAGAGAAGTTCTAGTAAGAAGTAATATCCTCCTCTTCTACAATATAACAACGTTGAAACTAATTTCCTAATTATAATCTAAAGATAATGTTTCGTTTGGAACAAATCTTAAAGTTTTAAGTTCAATAATAATTGTGTTCAAAATAATCCCTAATCATTGAAACATTTTCTATTTTCTATCAACATTTCTAAAAAGAATTCAATGCACATTTTTAAACTTATGCTTGTGTGTCTGTGTGTGTGTGTGTGTGTGTGTGTGTGCGTGCGCGCGTGCGTGTGTGCATGCGTGTGTGCGTGTGCGTGCGTGTGTGTTAATGCTTTGCCTTGTTTTTAAATTGAATATGATTCGTGATTGTTGAAAGACGCTGAAAGAAAGTTATGACTCCTCAATGTTTTTCTCGCTGAAGTTATGTATTTATTATAATTATTTGGGAAACCAGTCAACGATTTTCGTTCCTTCCAGATTATGAATGTTAATAACACCAAGAACGGGGCACACAGTGTCAGACTTCATCAGCACCAGTTGGCCACGTTACGTCTTCGGTAATAGTTTGCTATCGAGATCGGCGCTGGCAAACAATATTCCCTAAGCCGGTGTGTTTGTTTCCTATTAGTAAAGCCATTTCCCAAGAAAACGACCCAAAGTCATCCAACTGCCCATTAATAAATATATGTAAATGGGTTTTCACACCCTGTCGTTGGGAAGGCAAGGTACTGCACTATCTTTATATTAACCCCCTATAGCCATTGGACCATCTTTCATGAGATTATTTTGCTGCGCATGTATTTATTCCGGTAAATTAAACTCATACGTGTGTGAGTGAGAGAGCGTGTGGTTAATATAGATGCGTGTATGTTACGATTGAGAATGTTTGTCAACACATTATCGAGAAATTGTGTATTGGCTATTTGTGGTAGCTAAAGGGTTAAACAGTGAGACTTGTTAGCGTCCAGAACATGGAATGGACTACTTATGGCGCCACGGCCAGTTGTAATGAGACTACAAGCTAGAATTAACTTGCATGAAACAATCTGACAGCTTTTGGAATATAATGGAATAACTCTGAATAAAATACATACCATTCAATCATGATGTAGTCGGCTGATGAAACTACTATTTTGAGATATTCGTCTGCATTTTCATGTCTGTGTTTTGATCCACAGGTTCAGCTGATTGGCAGATTCAGAAATAGATAAATTACGCATTTTGTTCCATGGAAATGAAAATCGTGGTTGTTAACCTATGTTTTCAACGGTGACATTCATCAATAAATGATATGTGTTTTCTATAAATAAAATACTTTATGAAATCAGAAAATAGAATTTATCACGAAAACATTACTAAGAATTGAGTTAAAAAAGTGAGTTATCAAGGACAAACTTGTACATTGCATGAATAACATACATAATTATAGGATTCTGGACGGTAAATAAAATTGAAATTGAAAAAAATTAGTATATGAAATTGAAATATATATATGTAATACTAAATACGAGTATACATATAACTAGTATATAAATTAAAGCACAACATATAATTTCTGCATATATGTTTCTATGGGATAAGTTGTTTATTCATATGAACAAAATAGGGAATACTTTACACACCCCTTAAGCCCCCTCCCCCCTTTCCCCAAGTGTATTTTTGTTTTATCTTTGCAAACATACCACTTTATATACACACACAAAAAACATTTCTCTGAGTATTTTATCATGTATGATACATTAGATATATGTATATGGCATAGCTGTGAATCCCATGACAGAATTTCTGCAAACCACACTATGTAGCCAACCATAGAGATTGTACGAGCGATGGAAATCTACACATTCTCACTATTATTTATACAAGTTAATATGATAATCTTATAAGATATTATTGACTGATTTTAGAAATATGCAGTTTGATTGAAAACTTATTTGAAAAGAAAAAAAATGTCATGAACAAATATTCCTGGCTTTTCGATATGTCCACACTATCCTGTCCTCGTTCTTGTATCAATCTTCAATGAACGTTAGCTACATCCATAACATAGTTTTTTTTTAAATGTCTAAATCTCTAAATCTTTCTTACTGTGTTGTATTGTTTTAAAACAAAAATATGTAACACAACATATTCGTCCTGAATTGCATCTTATAAGAGGCTTCTTCCAATATATTTGTCGGAAGAGTTATAGAAGCGGACATCAAATACCCTCAGTTGTTCTCTAGCCTGTTATAGGAAACTAACATCCTCTGAAATATATAACAATGGTCTACTTGGCATCCATCCTTTGTATTGACGGAATGTTCGTGTTTCAGAAGATGAGATACTACTACTAATAGATTATCTGTTCATGCATGGACACTATACTAAAACCACCAAAGTCGACTCGTATCATTAGGCTATATAACTTTTATTTATACTTTCTTTAGTTTGAATTGACAGTGAAACATTCATATACACATGTAACTATATAACCTATAACCTATATAAACCAAACCCATCGAAATATGCCAATATAACTGCAAGAACGTGCCTTGGAACAGAAATACATTCTTATCAATGAAACCTAAAAGAAGGGAAATCCTTTATCCTTTATGAGGTATAGCAATCTGAAATGCTAGCCTTGGTGTTCCTTGAGGTTCCTTGATGTTCCTTGGTGTTCCTTGGTGTTCCTTGATGTTCCTTGATGTTCCTTGGTGTTCCTTGATGTTCCTTGATGTTCCTTGATTTGATGTTCCTTGATGTTCCTTGGTGTTCCTTGATGTTCCTTGATGTTCCTTGATGTTCCTTGATGTTCCATGGTGTTCCTTGATGTTCCTTGATGTTCCTTGGGGTATCAATAGACCACGATCACACACTCCCTGATCTATACTGTATCCCGAGTATAGCATGGTGGTATTTGAAAACTATAACATTGCAATTGGAGAACGTCGAAAGTCGCATATACGCACAGCCTACCCCCAACCTAATCCACCTCTCAATGGGTCAAAATCGTGCACCTCAACACACCAAATACCACACACACACACATAGATCTACCCTATCAGTACAATAAAGAATTGAAATTTGAACTTTATGTACTCACACACATACATGCATACACACAAACAGACAAACAAATAAACAGACACACACACACACACACACACACACATACATACAGTGACACACACACACACACACACACACACACACACAGACACATACACACCTGTATCTTTATAATCTAAGATATGCATTTATATTGAATTATTGAATCTCTTCAATGGGAATATTGAATGCACCAGTTATAGACAGAACTGAACGTTCACGTGATTCTGAACCTCGGTGAATAGATCTGCAAGAAAACAAGTGGGAGTAAACACGCGTATCCTAGCAACACCATTTGGAATTATCACTTACGACGACTGCGTTGGGATTACCATGGATACCAAAGTGATAATACCAAGTAGTTGTCGTTCTTGACAATGCGTGTTAATGACATTACTATTATATAGCGGTAATAAATGGATGGAGGGACGCATGTGACGGAAACAACCGCAATGCGACACCGCGTCACCGGACAGTGTTCCCCCGAGGGAAATACCTATATATCAGAAAGACGCACCTCACATAGATAAACGACAGGTGACTCATTGTTTTAAACATGCCTCACTGAACCACGTGATATACACGTGTACACCACAGACTTTAGTTGTCAGATGTAGTCGTCAAAGACGTTTCATAGCATTTCTTTTTCGATTTTTAATGATTTTTTACATTTTTTGAAACCATTAATAATAAACAGAATTCCTATGAAACGTCTTTAACAGGGACTATGTCAGATGAAGGGCGAACTATCATATTTTGTCATATTCAAACACAATAATAATACTTTCAAAACTAAATTATACCGACATAATTTATCCTGTAATATGCCATTGAAATGTGTTCGTGCTTTTAACATGTGTTCGTGGTTTTTTTTCCATACATGTGAGTGTGTTGATGTTTGTTGTCGTTATGGTGTGCATTAGGGATGACATATTATGCTTTATACTAGTATATGCATTCAAATGTACCATCTATATTTGACATATCCGACACGCAATACATCCGGGAATAGTAACACATCAACACCGCTCCTTGTAAAAGTATATAAATTTATGATACGAATACATCCGTATTGTAAATAGGTCTATAACTTAAAATATTATATTACACTGATCGACATAGGTTACATGTATAGCTTGCGGAAGCTTTATTTGCGTTGTCACCCAGGGCACTATGTAGATGCGTGATAACAAAATATCATGTAAGGTAAGAAATATTAACCTCAAGTGGCGGAAAGTGCATGTAAGGTCTACCAGTGACCATGTTATCAGATGCCATGCATTGTTTTCTTTTCCACAGCTATTAAAATGATTGATCATCTTTGTATAGGTCAGAGGTCACAATGTTATTACATTTTCTGATGCAACTCTCTTTCCCCGACATGTGCGATTTTTTCTTCTGGATTTGTTTTTACTAAATCAGACATACAGTGGGGTGTTTTTTCTCTCTCCAAAATGAAATACACCTACACTCTGAGTTAACGGTCTTCAATTAATCTAAAGGATATTTATTATTATTATTATTATTAATGAACGTGACATTCCAATCCAATGTCTCATAATTCTTTGTGTTTATAATAAAATGTCGGTCTGCGCAAAAAATATGCGGGTTAGTCTATAATTAGAACAGTTCCATATTGGGATTAGTGACACAGCGTCATATTTACGGGTTAGATTGTTCCTATATGTACAACAATAATGTTAGTAATGTATGTAGAAGCAAATATATTTAAAAAAAGTAATATGTAATTGTAGTCACATAATTTGCCATAACGATAGAAACCAACAGTAGGTTTATCTGTAAATATAACAGTTGTTGGTAGGCCTCCATGTATGTTACGGATGTCATCAATTCGTCGTTACGGTGGTTCCACGAAACTTCATTAACTCTCTACCTGCTGGACTGCTCGTAATGAAAATCAAGCTGTCTGCGATATCTCCCACTGCTATGCCGCTAGCATAACGAAGGTGTTGTCATTAATTAGAGTTAATGCCAACAGCAGGGTTAAATAGCTAGCAAGTCATTAGTCCCTGTCAAAGACGCGGATGGCATTTAAAAAAAAAAGTTTTACATTTTAGGAAATACCAAAGTGTCATTTTTTCCCAAAATATATTTTAAAAGAAAGTAACTTTTTTACATGGAAAAAGATGCAATTAACGCCTTTGACTATCAATTAATATAACACCGTCCTATATTGGAACTGGTTTTAGGAAGGCTTATTTGAGAGCACTATTAATTCTTCAGTAATTCCATCTAAATAGACTCGATGTTGAGTTTCTGAACTTCAGTCCAGTATACATCCAGCACACACACACACACACACACACACACACACACACACACACACACACACACACACACACACA
>JAUTBZ010172068.1:0-10267 GCA_032361785.1 Lepetodrilus galriftensis | reverse complement strand
CATTTCACCTATACGCTTATCACCAAAATCAGTAAACTGGGTACGTCTATAAATAGAATTCGACCCACTTGCAGCGCCTATGTTGCACTTAAAATCTTTGCGTTCATTATATTTTAGTAGGGCTTCAATTTGTGAATTTATGAAGCATTCATAAAATATTCAATATCCACTGTGGAAATGGTGAGACTATTACAAACGAATACCCGGTAGAATAAATGAGCATATATATTATAATATATTATATTACTTGTTAAATAATAGGTATATCATAATGGAAAAGTGGCATAATCAAATAGAATCTTGCAAATTATTAACCTTAATGTGGCAAAAGCATAGTTTGAAATAATATAGAATATGTTTACACATGATACATGTAATCCTAAAATACCTGAGAGAACAAATGTTTTAAGTATTTCAAAGAGTCATAATAAGTACATAGCGTATATCTTTGGATCAATGAATATCAAAGTTAGCAATGGATTCTATAGAAAATATCAAATATAGGTACGATACTTAATTTTCGTTGCAGAAAGAAATACCACCTGTGTCTACCTCATGATGTCTCTGCAGCAAGTCAGGTGTAGAATTCTACGCTTCATTGCACAGCTGCACGTGACACCAGCATGTCGGCTACCGATTCTCGTCACGCTAGCTGCCGTGGCCTTAGTCAACAGTTTCAACAGTGAGTTGAACCCATATATGGACCACGGTGATCCAGAGGTAGCGATTCTGCCTCATGTATACTCCCCAGTGAGTTGAGAAGGAACACTGAATAATTTAATTCAGAAATATCATTATATTGCCAAATTATCTTTTCTATTGAAAGCTCTAGATCTATAGGAAATGTGGTCTTTTTATATTGTCCAAAGACTTAGTGTAATAAATCTATTTTATGAAAAATCTGCATGTGTTTCAGGCGATCCGGTAACTGGCTACAGTAGATTGGTACAGATGTGGACGTCTTTACCAAAAGTGTGGTCAATGAGTGCCAGCGGAAAGCCAGGATGATTCAACCTTTTTTTTAAAACAATCAAAACACTGCATGTTAATTTATTATAAAATAAATATAGAAAATATCAATAAAACTGTTCATTCATTGAAATTGTTCATTTAAATGATTAAAATTAAATTCATGAATGTTTTGTGTACTTTTTATCATACATGCTCAGCTACAAATTCAAACCCAAACAGGGCCTCAAAGATATTTGTAAGGCCTAAAGGGAGACAACTACTGGTCTTTGTGTTTCAAGCTGTTACAACCTTGCATTTATAGGTGCTGGAAGGTGAATGTAACTATCCAGTTTTTCTCAGCGAGCAAGCAAGCCTGTGTAGTTGTTCTTGCAGCATGATAAATGTTACTATTAGTATTTAGTTTGCCAGGGTGTGAAAAAGTCACTTGAAAATGTCCATTCTCCTGGTATGACTCATGCAGTGTAGTGTTGTCAGAGGGGGTATGTTTGATAGTGATTTTTATTTTGTTAATATTCAAGTGCCTGTGGGCTCATGTAATATATCACTAATATCAGCATCTTGTACAGACAAGACTTGGATGCACCACCACGATATAAATTGTTTGCAAGACATGCCTCTTCAAAAATAAATGTTCTCTCTTGTATGTTGGCCGTTTGTTTTTAAAAAAAAAAGAGGCTTGTTGCAAATAATTTAGGTATTAGTATTTATTTTTAAATATATGTTCTCTTGTATATTGGTGAAAGATTCCTGCTGCGAAGTAAAATATTTCACTCACTGCATGTTGGCATTCTCGATCGAATATGGTCTCTTGCTCAATCTTTGTCACTTTGAAAACGATCATCACATTTCCTTTCTTATTGTGGCAATCTTCACCAGATTCATAAACAAGACTAAGAGTATTTTATCATAAACACTTTATTTACAAACTCCCCCTCTCTCTTTACCAAAACGTAGCAGCTGCCAGGAGTTATCCCCCTTGATCGAGGGTTAAACGTAATGTCACCTTACCACCTCCTTCACCATGATTACCTGGCCAATGGCACAGAAAATGTTTACAAATTAGTACTATAGCGGATAGCAATGTAGGTCCCACTGATGAATAAGAAGATAAAATACTGCATATGAATGAAGAACAGTAAAGCAAAGACTACATACTGACTAACGAGTCTTTGGCTTTGGTTTAAGGATATTACAATCTGGAACTCCAAATTGTTGAAACTCGCAATTGATACTCGGATGATGTGATGAAATGCATCCAAAAGATTATTCACCTCGACCTTCAGTGACTTCGATGCATATATCGATATATCAATTTGATCAACATCAAACTTTGCTACTTAGCCGTGAAATGCATTGTTGGTAACATTTTTGGGGCAAGTAATTATGATTATAAATTTCAACAGGTGTCGGTCACCCTGTGTCCAATAAACGGCAAGTGTATAATGGCAGCAAGATTTGATTTAGTCACATTGATATGCATCATGAATAATGTACAAATTGCTGATAATGATCGTACAATTTGATTCAGTTGGTATACAAGTCCACAGGTGGGCAATTTCTTAGCACTTGCAAATTAAGTACGTTCTCGTGGAAACTGCAACAAGTCTCAATTTTCACTAAGAAATTGATCTCTAAATTCACCCTATTTAAACAGTGGACAAATCTTAAACCCTAGACTGGTCTCTTCACCTCAACTACTAAAAAAACCATGGCATCATGGTGAAATAACAAGCAAATGTTTTACATCAATTCCTAATTTCTTTAACCCCTCTCCTTGCTGTATTAGCCACAGGTACGGCTCTTTAGAGCATCTCTGGTTGCCTACAGCATGGCTAGAGTTAAGCATTGGTTACTGAACAAGCATTCATGACCTGCTATTCCACCACGAGTCATCTTAGCATAGCAATGCCCTTGTCCTAGACAACACCAACTTTGTAGTAGCCATCGTGCATAGATAGTTCAGGTCACCAGTTGTCGTTCTCGTAAAACACTGGCCCAATGATAAAATTTACAATCGTTTGCATTGGCCAGACTCATTTTCGAAAATGTTCCAACACCCAATCTTCAACAGTGAAATACAATAAACAATATTTTCTCATGACTTTTTAAATAAGAACCATTATCTTTAACGGTATCAATCCGTTCCTTCAATGTAATCGAGACGAAAAAAATGAAATGGGGACCGATACAGAATATTGCCTCTGTAACAGGTCATGAAATGTGGTCAACTTCAAAGCACCACAATCAAACCTGTCACAAGGACTGTACCTTCTTAATTTTACTCAACTACTTCCAACCACAGGTAGCCTTCACTTTACCCTACCTGCCTTCACCTCAAGCACCTTTCTTCTACCTAATATGCTGCCTTTTTAAAAAAATCTTGGAAACTGAAAGTGCACAAGAAACAACCAAAAAATATATATATATTTAACAAATGTGTCTATACGAAATGTTGCGAATTTAGAAAATTGCAAAATGGAATACGATCAGTCCTTGTTTGAGATTTTACAGGCTCTTCAGTCATGTTTTCTGTGCACTTGCAGCTCCAACTGACCTCCTGCCACTTACAAATCATCTCGCTCGAGATGCAGAACAATGAACGGTGAATAAAAACGCTTTCGACTTCCTCCAAAATGCAACAAGAAAAGTTTCACCACTATCAAAATTCTTCACAAAAAAAAAATGCGGGAAATCGTCACAAGACATTGTCTACCTTACTTGAAATCCACCGAGGAGAAAAAAGGAAATGTTTAGGACGGTTTGAAAATATAGCAACTATACACTCAAGTGTTTTTTAATAACAAGCTGCTGCCTTGATTATGCCCATTTTTTAAATACTTCAATTTCGGCCAAAATAAATGTCTTCAGACGATTCCTGCAACTTCGACCTCTAAAAAGGCCCATCTCTATCCCACCGAAACCCTGAGAAAATTCTTGACAAAACCGAGTTATTGGCAAAATTTTGTCCTACTCCTGCTTCTCTTACACGCCTCGCGACCCATCACGTCATGGGTCTGGTTACAGTGTACCATCTTGTTCTGGAGGTTGTCCGCAGATTTTCTTATAGTTTTCCACAGCTTTCTTACGATACTAACACAACATTTGAATAAACCACAGGTATTTAGACATGGCCAAATATTGAACCTACATAATGGAGACAGAAAAAAGAAACTAATTATGCACACAACTGTTAATGGCTAAACAACTGGCGAAAAACTTGGTGCTTTCTGAACATGTTCTCTTATTCAAATTACATATCGACCCAACAATGACAGCGCATAACCTGCAGTACAAGATGGCAGTCCCTTGAACTTAAAGGACGTTCAACTGGAATGGGATGTGCTCCCTCAATACGAGTGAGGGGGTAAACCAACAAACACTCAAAACCTCTGGGGGAAAAAAAAATCATACTACGCATCTACTGTCCCGCTAATCCATGGTTTCAAACCAGACTTGTGGCAGGTCGGCCGCCAAGTGCTTGCAATTTGCGAATCTAAATCACTCGCTCTTCCTGGGCGCGCGACGATATGGAGTGAATAATAGGCGCAAAAGTCTAGTTTGAAACTCATCACTCTGCGTAGATAGTAGCGGACAGAAAGAAGCAAGCCGAATGAACAAAGGGATGCTGGGAAATATAGATCACCACCCTTCTGGTTACTATGGCGACTACTAGACGAAACACACAGTACACATGAAGCCTTGTACCTACAATCCAACACAGCATGAGAATGCATGCCATGCCGTACTGTATGCAAAGAAGATAAATCTGGCGAAAGTTTTTTTTTACATCGACACAGCACAACAGTCCAATGCAAAGAAAGCTTTCAAAAATTACATTAAACTGACAGTAACAAATCAACTGATCAGAACATTGCAATTTTCCCAAACCAAACTATTATGGCATCTTGAATAACAACTCCACAATATTTTCATAAGAAGAATAGCTTTGCCAATTACAATAAAAAAACTTTTAGATCGAAATGCTAGTCGCCATAAGAATATTTTCTGGGTGCTTCAGATACTAGATGTTTTTACTTACTTTTTTTTTCGGTTCACAGCAATCAAACCGCTGATCTGGCCGAAATGTTTTCACCCCCACCAAACAAGCTCTCAAGTTGACATAACCACTATATCGTGGATCAACTATCGCGTCATAGCCACATGCACTCAAAACTGTCACATAATTTAGTATTCAAATACTTGAGCTTCAAACTGGACAGCAAAATCCAAAAGCAAAAATAAAGCAATTTTCAACGATCGTTTTTAACATTTCTGGGCACTAGTCAAAAGTGCATTCACAACTTCTTATAGCACAACTGCAAGAAATTAAGATTTAGTTTCTTTAAAAACCTAGATACACATTTTTCTGAGCAAAATAAAGCTTTCCCAACATGTTCATAGACTACAAAATAACACTTCCCGAGAAAAACTGCGAAGAAAATAATGAATTAGTTTGGCTGCAAACAATATACTGTACATTCTCAACATACGAGAGAACAAGTCAAATTTCGGTATAACATTGAAAGGAATATGCGACAAGAAAGAAATATAAAAACAGATATTTATTGATCTTTTATATAGTTAGAACACAGCCAAAGGTTGCAGCAAATTCTCAAAACATAAATCTTTGCACCGTTTAATGTTCACCATAAGAACATCGATATGCAATTTATAAACATCTCATCTCATTACTTGAAACATGGTACATGACTTGCTTGCAGCCATAACAACTCTGATGACTATACTTTGAATTGGAAAAAAAAAATACATGGGGAACCATCATCGTGGCGATGTAAACTTGCACTTTTCTTTTTAGTTCTCTTATCAAATTTGACAACAAAAATGCCATCAGAAAATAAACTTTGTCATGCGTTTAGAAAAATAATCAAAAATGACGTGCAAGTCTACATAGACGCAAAGATGGCTCATGTGCTAAGAAACATAACAGACAGAGCTCTGGAATATCCCAGGACAAGATGACAATGAATGCATCTGGCAACAACACAGACAAAATTATCAACTTGCAGCACATCACATGCAGCAAACCCTTCGATATTCATCAATGTATGCAACACTACAATAACGAAGGGCTGTAGTGCCGAGCGGCTCGCTATGGGGAGCCGGTCTATTTAATACACCACACAATTTCTGTACACTTCACAGGTGCCTAGCCCCATCTGTCACCCACATGACGAATAAATCACCAAATTTCATCATAAACGAAGAGAGAAAATAAACGGAAATAGGTCTGAATAACACGATTACCAATGAATTTCACATTAACAAAATCAAATGGTCATTTTAACAAGAGAAGGGAGAAAAAATAATTCAATTTGTGTAAAGTCCAATCCGGAAGATAACGCTCTCGATGCGGAAGTCATGTGAGGTCATCTCGCTAGGCTGGCTCCCTGCTGATTGGCTGAGAGGCCCGAGGTGGACGTCCGTCTATGCCTCGGGGCAGTCTCGCGCCATGTGGCCCTTGTTGTTACAGTGGTAACAGGTCACCTCGGATGCGTCCTCTTCCTCTGTGCACTCGCGCACAAAGTGACCCGGCTGACCGCATCTGCAAAAAGTAACCATACATCATATGACTCGACTAAGCAAATTAGGGGAGGTTGTTCTTCATTGGATAATATTTCCAATTTTTAAGCAATGTTCATATTGCTTCATGATTATTTCACCCATTCACAACCCCTTGCAATTAGGAAAACAAGCTCAGGGCGCTATAGGTCCCAAGCCATGTCATGGGCGAGTGAGTGAATTATTGTTTCACGTCATAGCGGGAATCTTTCACCCAAACGTGATGATTGTAAATAAATCAAAACCGTGGATAAAAAAAATCAACCGAAAAAATGTCATGCCCGTGTGTGGATAATTTCGTTTCAAATCCTAAAACATAATCCCAACCTGTAGCAATTCTGTTGTGTCTTCTCTTGAGAGGGACAGTCGCGAGCCAGGTGGTCGGAGTCGCCACAGTTGTAGCACTTCCTGTCGCGGCGACTGGGAGACTCGCTACTCTGGCTGGTGCACTCACGGGCGATGTGGCCCGGGTTGCCACAGTTGTAGCAGTTCTTCGTCACTGTCTCTGTGCAGTCACGCTGAATGTGGCCAGACTTTCCGCAGTTGTAGCACGAGCCTAGAAACAGCGAGAAACCGTCCAGATTGAATGAGAAATCATTTTAAAATAGATTGATGTTCTGTGACCAGTAATAACATCGAGAAAGAACACTTTCAATGTTACCAGATTGTCTTTCAATGTTACTCATTATTCTGTGCCACATGAATGCCAGGACAGGATTGGGAGAGGAAAGCAATTGCAGGTTCTCTAGTAAATTTTAAAACAATTTTTATTTTTATATTATGAACTTTCTCTTCATCTAATGTTTTTATGATAAAAAGGCAACTGAATGTCTTGACAAACCTTAAATGTATTAAACACTTTCATAAGTTCAGTATGCCATGTTTTTTATTTTTTTATAAGTTTTGTATAACCAACACCAAAACAACACACATGAGCAAACTAGTTCCACGTTTAAGTTCGGATTACATTGCAAACCTTATTAACAGTCAAAAAGCACAAAATGGCCATAAATGACATCACAACTCCAAACACAAATTAACAGTGATCGCAAATCACCCAAAATGAAAACTAGAAATAATTGGGCACAACAGTCGGATAGGTAGGTAAATAATAATTGACATTTCCTAGTTTATGAAACATAACCATGTACACCCACATAATATGTGCACCAGCCAATGAAATCTTTCAAGATTAACAATGTTGAGTTGAATGCTACTCCAGACTTTCAAAACAACTTTTTTTTCTTTAGAAAGAAAATAGCAAAACCATCCCAGTTCTCAAAATCAATACGGAGTCTCACTTTTGATCCAATGGACCAAGTAAAAATAAAATGAATAATGACAAACCAAAAATATTACACAGCAGTTAACTCTCTCCATGCTGGAGGCAAGAGGGAAATGCCTTGATAAGAGCAGTTCCAATGCCTCATCCAGCAGGGAGAGGGTCAACTCGCTTCTGGTGCACTGGTATATGTAGACAGAAAGCACTACATCTACACAATGTGACGACAATACATTGATATCATCCCAGTATAGTAATTACCTGAATCAACATTACTCTCACATTCCTTGGCCAGGTGGCCTAGCAAATTACATTTATAGCAGCGTTCCGTGTTGTTCTTACAATCACGGGCATAATGACCGTAACCAGAGCACTTGAAGCATTTCTCTGAAAGAAAGAGGCACACACGCTCTCAAACCCAAATACTAAAGGAATTTGTTTCAATGTGCTGCATTAATCTTTATAAAAAAAATATTATAATCTGTTAATCCATGACCAAAATAATTGAAACTATTAAATGTACTATTAAAGTGTTTACAATGTGGGAAGATGAAAAAATAATTTTGATTATAGTTATTGTCGTCTCAAATTAAAAATATGAATTATTGTAACAATTCGTAAGCTGGTTTAGATGGAAACATACAGAGGAATATACCAAAATATTTCAAGGGCTTTTCCCAATACAACAATAATCTTTCTTAATATTTATCATTAGTTGATCCAACTACAAGCCACTTGTCACCTCACGCAATAAAATTAAATTATAGTAAATTCCACATTGGAATTAGGCCAAATATCAATTTTAGAAACTTCACATCAAAAGGTAGGATAATTGCCTTTAGAATAGTTTTACTCTTTGCAATAAACCACAACTAAACCATCCCTTGGCAGATTAGATTTATAGCATAGCCACTAACTACACACCATTTAGCAATGTATGCCCTAGGCATGCAAATTAGGAAGTCAAAAAGAACCCTCAAGCCAAACTACACATCAAATTACACTTTAATTACCCTTAATTGGTCTAGCAACCATTTTGATCTATTATACATCTTCCCAAAATTACCTACCATGCACACTTCAGGGCAAACACTGAGTCTGATATTGAAATATGTCCAAATAACTTCTTGCAAATACTGTTCAGCAACATTATCATACTTCAGTTACCAGCAGACGCACAATAAAAGTGAACAACAGAAAACACAAACCTTAATAAATAGTCTTAACATAAATTCAACCTGAGAGATAAAACTGCCATAAATTGATATAAAAAACTGCAACAAAACGTCCGCTTTTGTTTCACAAAATGGCCATGCCCAGTGAAAAATTGAAGAATGACAAATTGGTAAGCTAGCGACATGATACGTTTACACTTAGTACAAAGTAAGAGTAATGAAAAATTATGTAATTTACCAATTAAT
This sequence comes from Lepetodrilus galriftensis, assembly GCA_032361785.1. Taxonomy (NCBI): domain Eukaryota; kingdom Metazoa; phylum Mollusca; class Gastropoda; order Lepetellida; family Lepetodrilidae; genus Lepetodrilus; species Lepetodrilus galriftensis. The sequence goes on along the minus strand of JAUTBZ010172068.1, from coordinate 1,012 downwards.
GCAGAGATTGAAACATAACACTATCCCCAAACAATCTCACCTAAAACAATATTCAGGATCTTAGGGTTTTAGTAGAAATGTCATGCTCTTGTAACAAACTTGTTAATTTGAACCATGAATTGTGCCTGTAGGTTTGCAGTTTCTATCCCTGAAAACGATAGGCTTTTGTGGATTGAATAGGGAAGGGGAGAACAAGGGGAGGCCCTGAAAGGGTTGCAGTGTTTGTTTATCGTAAGCATACCTCCTCCACCTCGACCGCGTCCCCGGCCACCTCCTCGGCTGCGGAAGCCACCTCCGCTGCCCCCGCCGCCGCCGCCTCCTCCTCCTCCTCCTCCACCACCTCCGCCGGCGCTGGTTCCTGTGTCACTTTTACACTCTCGTGCGTAGTGGCCACGTCCCCCACACTTATAACATTTGTCACTGCTCATCCTACCTCTTCACCTCTGAAACAAAAACATGAAAAACATAAAAATTAAATCAAAATCAATCAAATAAAACGTACAGATCAATGGTCAAGAAATTTGAACAAAAGTTACTTCAATTTCGATATTTTATAAATTTGGAAATATTGTGTCATTTGCTCCCACTAATTAAATGCCATATTCCATAATTTAACATTGCTTGCTATGCAAGGTCATGCACGAGCGAGTGAGTATGGAGTTTAACATCGCTGCGTGAATCTTTCACCCATTTGCGACGAAGGCCATGAACGAGTATAACAAGACTATCATGTACCAAGACAGGTATGACCATAATGAATTCATCTACTTATAATGTCTGCTAAAAAAAATGGTTCAGACTCATGGCTAAGCAAACAAAGCTGCCATTCTTTGGCGTGACCAATAGCGGCTGCAAGTGGGTCATCGGATGTCGAAGAGTATCATTTAAAACTAGGAATTCTGATGATAAGCTAACAGAAGTCTATGCATAGAAGCGACTACAAATCCAAAGAAAATCTGAATACGATGTTACAAAGGATCGTATCCTTAAATTTCTGTTTGATTCAGAGATG
>JAUTBZ010172057.1:0-10268 GCA_032361785.1 Lepetodrilus galriftensis | reverse complement strand
CTACTCTATCCATCTCCCAGAGTGGCATACGTATAAGCAAGTGTTTTACCCCAAGTTCCTCTATCAATTCAATTTGAACCTTACCTTTATCTAAATCTACACCCAACCCATAAAAGTTGCTTTTATCTATTTCTTTACCTTTGTAAAAAGACATAAGTAAAATACTCAGTGGAAAGAAAACAAGATTACTCAGTAACAGTGGTACATAGTCCCATAGATGTTTTTTACGCATCTTTTTTTTATAAGTTTTGTCCTTAAGTGGATAGGGTTGGTCTGAGTACTTGTCCCAGATAAATGGTGTTTGCATCTAAACCCACTTCCATATAATTACGAATTTTTAAAAAGATATATTCTATGATATTTCTTCTTTAATTTAATTTAATTATCTATTATTTGAATATTTCACTGGAGATTTTAGTACTGGTAATACTCGAGTAATATTAATCTATTACTATTATCATTGTGATGAAAAAAGCAATCAATAAAAAGATATAATTACGTCATAAACTATAAACTATAAACTATAAACTATAAACTATAAAATATACTAAATCGACCAATCATAATCATCACACAATCAAGAATGACCATATAAATATTATAGTCTTTAGTATTGAAAATCAATTTTAAAAAGGAAGAAAATGAAAAAAAATCTGATTACTGCATCTTTATTATTAATTAGTACAAGTTTATTATACTCAAATAATTCTACAAGAACTGATGCAACAACATATAAAACTACTTCTCTAACTACACAGAGTGGGTTAATACTTCAAGGTGATAAAAATGGGTTAGATATTATAAAAAAAAATAATCAAACATTCAATTTACCGATTTTTAAAGCCAAAACAAATTTAAATATATATACTTTAGTGGAACAATCAGATGGGAAAATTATTATTGGAGGAAACTTTGATACAGTTAATGGATATAAAATCAAGGATATAGTAAGACTTAACACTGATGGTAGTGTTGATAAAGGTTTCATGTCAGACTACAGTGGATTTAATGGTGAAGTATATGATATTGAAGTTTTAAATGATGACTCAATCTTAGTTGGAGGATATTTTACAGAACTAGGTAATAATACAATATCAAAAGGCTTACTTAAATTAACAAGTGATGGGGATTTAAATTTAGAATATGATGCATTAAATACATTTGATGTTTCAATTGTAAATGATATTAAAATAATTAATAATAAAATATTTATTGCTGGTACATTTATAAAAAATAAAAATAATCAAAATCCACTTTTAGCTATGGATAAATTTGGAAAACTGGACAATAATTTTAATATGCATGTAAATAAAATAGAAGGAGAAGCATATAAGATTGCTTCGCAAAAAGATTCTTTAGTCATTGTAGGAGATTTAACAGTAAAAGATGATGATAAATTATCTGATATAATAAAAATAGATATAAATGGTAACATAGATAAGCATTTTTCTGTATCTAATCTTCAAGGTTTTATTTTTGATGCGAAATATCAAAATAATACACTAATACTTGGTGGTGAACTTGCTATAAAAGATAGACAAGGAATCACTAAAGAAATGAATACTGTAATATTAAAAACAACAAAGGAAAGTAAATTATGAAACAAATGATAAAATCAATAATTTTAGGTGTAATTTTATTTCAATTACCTTTATTAGCTTCGGAATTACCTACTAGAGGTGGAAAATTTGGTACTATCTCAAAAAGTACTACAAATACAAAAATGCGCAAAGTGACAAAATCTGGATGTCGACCATATATGCAAAATGCTATACGTGTTAAATCTTCAAGTTATGGTGTAGGAGGTAGATATAAAATATTTGGGTATACAACAACTTATAAATGTGGACGAGCATATCCCGCACAAGTAATATATACACAGCTATATGCTAAAATAGGTGGTGGGTACCATAAAATTTGTGGTAAGGGGAAAAGTAATACATATCATTATAAAGCATCTTGTAGTTATAGATGGTTTAATAGTAGTAAACCTCGTGGGGCATATGCAAAATTTGCTGCAAGGGTAGATGGTCAAGAATTACGTAGTTCAAGAAGAAAATAACAAAGTATATATAATTTAAATCGATGGAAACCTAAGATTATAGATAGGTTTCCATTTTTATAATTATTAAGATATAATCTTAACAATATGTCTCACTCTAATAATATAAAACATTATCTATTTTTTATATCACAAGATTATAGCTTTTCTATTTTAAGACCTTTGCAAGAAGAAATTATACGTAGAGGAGATATAGTCAAATGGTTTTTATATGGTGAAGAAATAAATTATACACTTTTAAATGAAAAAGAAGAATGTCTTTATGATATTGAATCTATTATTCATTTTAAACCTGATGCAGTTTTTGTCCCAGGGAATGTAGTTCCTTCTTTTATCCCTGGCTTAAAAGTACAAATTTTTCATGGTTTACCCGGTGAAAAGCGCACAAAAAAAGGACAAATATATCACTATATTATACGTGGGATGTTTGATCTTTACTGTACTCAAGGTCCGAGTTCGACAAAAATTTTTAAAAGGCTTGCACAAGATTATGGTTTTTTTCATGTTTGTGAAACAGGCTGGAGTAAATTAGATCCACTCTTCTTATCTAAAAAGAATTTAACTCCTCATACCAAAAGCATATTTTTTGCTTCTACCTTTACTCCTAGATATAGCAAAGCTACAATACTTTATCCTTTTATTTTAAATATGATAGAGAAGTATGATTATCATTGGTACATAACATTACATCCTAAAATGAATAAAAAAATAGTAGAAAAATATACGTCAATAAAGTCATCAAAAGTCACTTTTGTATCTCCCGTAGAAACTATAGAATATTTTCAACAATCTGATATTATGTTATGTGACATATCTTCAATTATCTATGAATATCTGACGCAATTAAAACCGGTTGTTACATTTCAATCAAAACAAAACAGTAAAGCATTGATCAATGTAACTAATCTTGAAGCATTAGAAAAAACTCTCATTAATTTACTAAAATATTCGTCAAATGAAATAGTAGAAATAATCAAAAAAGAAGTCAATTTATATCATCCCTATACAGATGGTAAATCGAAGCTAAGGGTATTAAATTGTGTGGAAGAGATACTCAATGGAAAACATAAACCTCTGAAAAAAAAACCTCTAAATATATGGAGGAATTTTAAATTACGTAAAGCACTTAATTATTGGAAACTTTAAAGTTCTTTACATTTTATAAACTGTTTTATATATTTATAATATCTACGATTTGCAGCATTCACACCTAATGCAAATCCAACCCAACCTCTAAAAATATTTCCTTTTAAAATATATATTTTAAAAAATGCAAAAATAGATTTCAATATAACAATTGTAAAGAAGCATGTTTTTTTATCATTTTCACTTAAATCTGTATATTGAATCATTTTTGTAAGTGTTTGATTTATATTGGTAATATTCAAATGTTTAAAACTATGTTGGAGGATTACTACTTCACTTCCTTTATGTATGATTACTTTTTCATGTACTTTATTATCATTAAATTGTGTATAGGTTTTATTATAGATCCGAGTAATAATATCTTTACTTTGTGTTTGATGTCCTAAAAAGTAATTATCTCTTTTAAGTTGATATACTCTCTCTACTCTTTTTAAATCAAGTTGTTTTATCTCTTCTATCAATATGTCATCTAATATCTCATCACTGTCCAAAGAGAGTATCCAATCATATTGGCTATATGTTGCAGCTTTATTTTTACTCTCGCCAAAACCTAGAAAATCACCTTTGACAATCTTTACATTATGATAATTTGAAGCAAATTTTTCTGTATCGTCAGAAGAGTTATTCAAGTATAGTACAACCTCATCAAAAGCTTTTAATGCATTGAGACATTCATCTATTGTCTCTTCTGCATTTTTGGCCATAATCACTACGCTAATATCATTAATCGACAACTTTTTTACCTTTTAACTTTTTCTTTAAATTTATTTTTTCTTTATGCTTTTGTGAAGCTTTTAATGCTATATTTATCGCTTCATTTTCATCTAAATTACTTAGTTTAGCATATGCTTTCACAATCACTACCAAATCATTATCTTTTGCCCACAACTTAGAAAAGTTTTCTAGTCGCTCTTGCATAGTAAGTTTTTTAAACTTCATTCTATTTACATCTATGACCTTGAATTCATAATGCTCCTCAAAAATTTGTTTAATTAAAATATTACCAGGAGAATAATCTAAATGTTCTACATTTTTCTCATGTAAAGCATGTGTAAATGAAGCAAAGTGTCTATAAATAGTCTCTTTATATGGAAAATCATTCTGAGTAAGTACCTCTCGAATTGTAAAGTCATATGCATAATGTTCAGATGCAAAATAACTGTCATGGAGTAAACCATATTTTTTATATTCTATATACCCAATAGGCATTGGTACAAACTCTTTTATACGAAGACTATTTTCATAAGAACGCTCCGCTTTTGATGGACGAATAAATGTATATGCCAGTTTATTGATAAAATGAGGAATTTTAAAAGACTTTACTGCAATCTCTTTCTCATGATATTTCAGAATTTTTATTTGATTTCTTCTATCCCATATACTCTGTGTTGCATCGCTAAAATAATTTCTCATTTGCCTTAGTAAATCGTTATAATTTATGTCTGATACTTTAAGCTTCATGTTCAATCCTACTTTGTGCTAAAAGTAACCCAATCACTAAGGCAAACAGTGCCATCCCAAATTGTCTATGCAATAAAACTTCTGATACAAAGGCAAATAGTGTTACTGCCAAATAAATATATTTCATATGTTTAAATTCATCATTTTCTATTTCAAGTTTCCCTATCATATAGAAGATAAGTAAAAATAAGACTAAACCTATCGCCCCAGTTTGCGTCAAAATTTGTAAATATTGATTATGCATATGTACTAAGGTATTGCCACTACATACCATCTGTGGATATTTTGTTTGAATGAGATGATAAAAAGCCTGCATATTATCATCAATACCAATACCTACAATTGGATGTTCCGCAATAATATCTTTAGAGACAACCCATGCTCCTACACGACTTCCCCATGAAGTACAATAATCTTCTTGTTCAATAATATTCACTAAACTTGTTTTGGCTGTCATGATACGATCATGAAACGTAGAACTAAAGGTAAACGCCATACCCAATAGCATCACACTTAATAGTGCAGAGACAAAGAAGGCTTTAAATTTATTTTTAAAACTTATCATCGCTAATACAAAAAGTCCTAAAATAAATGCTAGTTGTCCAGTACGTCCTGCAGTTAAAAATAGATTGCCACTTATCGTGATAAAAAAGAGTGTATAAATAAATCTATATTTTATCTCTTCTTCCCGAAAAATTCGCCCCAGTAAAACCAATGCTGTAAATGCAAGGAAAATACTATACTCAATATGATGCATAAATGGTGTGGGGTTTTGAGGTGTTGCATGTTTAAATTGCCATAATTCAAAGAAGACTCCGTACGCAATCACTTCACTGATAAACATTCCTAAAATAAATGCAGAAAGCGCCTTTGTAATATACTCTTTTTGAATAGAACTAAAGATAACAAGCATAGGTAAGAAATACCAATATTTTTCAACATATTCAAATGCATGATGAATATTGTCACTCCAAAAAAAAGAAACTACATTAAAAAGAATAAAAATAGACAATGTAAGAACTATTTTACTCTGTTTAAGTAGTTGATATTTTTCTATAAACTTTCCCTCAATCAACCATCCTATTACTAAAACTCCTGAAAGTAAAACAACACCTGCTCTAGAAAGTGGCAATATAAATGCATATGTAAGTATAAGATAATTCATATATTTAGTATAAGTTACATTAGTTTTATCTAAAGTCACAGCTATCCTTTTACTGACATTTCTAGTCTATTTTTCATCATTTTTTGACAAAAAATATCATACATTTTATCATTCTTTGGCACTAAATAATCATTGTATAAATATTTTAAAAAATTATTTACCAAGACCTCATCTAAATCTAGCTGTTCTATTTTATCTATCATTGATATAAGTTCTTTTTCATCTTTCACCCCATAGGTAATACCTTCAATCTTATAAAAAGCATCTCCTAATACAATCACTTTTTTATGAAATAATAAAGACTCTATTCCTACTGTTGAATTGATAGTCACAACGGCTAAACTATTTTCAATAAGTTCTTGAGTTGGATGACTGTTTTTAAAACTGATATTTTTAATCTTCTTTACTCTTTCATATAAATCTAAATACTCTACACCACTGGAAGGATGTTCCTTCATAATAAAATGATAGGTGCTATGTTTCGCTACTTTTTCTATAAGATCAAAGAGCATACGCATATTTTTAATCCAATGAGAGTGTGAAATAATTTGAGTATCATAATCTACCTGAAAAGGTATAAATATATATTTTTCAGGTAATGTTTCTTTATCTCCCTTAAATATATCTCTATCTTTTCCTATCCTTGGTACAAGTGAAGTTGGTAAAACAATATCTGTTTTGTAATGCTGAAAAAAACTCTTATCTCGAGGTACAGAGTTATTATAGTTAATCCCTTTTTCATCAAACACAATAGTATTTGGCAGTAAACCATTTTCGAAGAAATAAACTTTTATTTTTTTTAATTTCGCAACTTCAATCGCAATAAGCTGGCGAAACTTACCACCATTCCATATGAGCATTTTTGTATAATCAGCATTAAGTGCTGCAGAATATCTTAAAAAATTAATTCGTGCAAACGTGTTAAAATAGACTTTTAATACACTCATCGGAATTTTCAAATTCGTTTTTGCATAAAACTCATCTATAGCAAAAGAACAAGCACCGTTGAAATCAACCTCTTTGATGTCTTTTAGTGCTTTAAAAGATATCATCCAACTATGTTTTGCAGAAATGATTTTTAGATTTTTACTGCTACACTGTTGAAGAACGTGTTTAAAAAATTCTTTTTGACTTTTACGAAAAGCAAATAGAACAATATTATCTTGACTATTTAAAGACATCTGTACTCTTTTAGTTCTCTAAAAAAAATCAATTTTAATTTTCTCTAAAAATATCTCTTGTATAGACTTTATCTTTTACATCTTCTAAGGCATCTTCTAATCTATTTGCAACAATCACATCTGCACGAGATTTAAATACATCTAAGTCATTGATTACTCTTGAGTGGAAAAATTCTTCTTTATCCATTGTTGGTTCATAAATAATAACCTCCACTCCTTTGGCTTTTATTCTCTTCATAATTCCTTGTATAGCAGAAGATCTAAAATTATCTGAATCTGCTTTCATGGTAAGTCTATAGATACCCACTGTTTTTGGATTTTTTGATAAAATACTGTTAGCAATAAAATCTTTTCTTGTACTATTTGCATCCACAATCGCACGTATCATATTTGATGGAACATCTTTGTAGTTCGCTAACAATTGTTTCGTATCTTTAGGAAGACAATATCCTCCATATCCAAACGATGGGTTATTATAATGGCTCCCTATACGAGGGTCAAGTCCTATTCCCTCAATAATTTGTCTGCTATTTAAGTCATGTGCTTGAGCATAAGAGTCAAGTTCATTGAAGTATGCTACTCGCATTGCCAAATATGTATTTGCAAAGAGCTTAATGGCTTCAGCTTCTGTAGAGTGCGTAAAAAGAATATCTATCTCTTCTTTAATTGCACCCTGTGCTAAAAGATTTGCAAATGTCTTAGCACGTTCACTCTGTTCCCCCACAATAATACGAGAAGGATATAAGTTATCATGCAACGCTTTCCCTTCACGTAGAAATTCTGGAGAAAAAAGGATATTGCTAGTATTAAATTGTTCATTGATAGACTTTGTATACCCCACCGGGACAGTAGATTTAATAACAATCGTTGTATCTGGATTAATCTCTAAAATATCTTTAATCACATACTCAATAGATTTTGTATTAAAATAGTTTGTCTCAGGGTCGTAATCTGTAGGCGTAGCGATAATTACAAAATCAGCATCTTCATACGCCTCTTTTTTGTCTAACGTTGCTCTAAAGTTAAGAGTATCCTTCAGAAGATATTCTTCTATTTCTTTGTCTTGAATAGGAGATTCTCTTCTATTTAACATTTCTATTTTCTCAGGAATAATATCTAAAGCGATTACCTCATTATTTTGAGAAAGTAAAATTCCATTTGACAGTCCAACATACCCTGTTCCAGCTATTGCAATTTTCATACTATTTATCAAACCCTTTCCATCGTTTATGCATCCAAAACCACTGTTTTGGATCTCTTTTTATGGTCTCTTCCATAATATCTGCTTGTGATTGTGTAAGTATAACCAAGTCTTCCTCTTGGTTATCTGTTTTTAGTGTTTTTATAGGGGGCTCTATCTTTACCGTATAATTTATGTAATCCTCTGTATGAATATATGCAGGTACCAAGTCTAATCCAAATTTACGTGATAATATAGATGCTAAGGGAGTATGTGTAACAGGTTCATTAAAAAACTTTACATTTTGTGATTGGTTTTTTCGTATGGCTTGATCAGTCAAAATACCTACTATTTTCCCCTCATTAATTGCTTTAATACATCCTTTCATAGCCCCCTTTTTATAAACCATTTCAACATTAAAATGTTCTCTATTTTTTTTCAATACTCTATCCATCAGTTTAGAGTCCAACTGACGTCCTACTCCTACAAGTGTTATATCAAACTTTATCGCGATAGCTTGGGAAAGTAACTCCCAGTTCCCATAATGTCCAGTCACTAAAATAAAACTTTTTCCCTCAGCTTTATACTGTTCAATAATCTCTTCACCTTCAAATATTACAGTATCAAGTACTTCATGCTTTTCCATCACATCTCGTTTTATAATGCCAAATACAGTATCTATCAAATTTGTAAATGCAGCACTTCCTATTTCTGTTTTTTTCGCACTGTTAAACATCGAAGGAAATGCTAATTCTAAATTATTATTGATAATATTTCGATGTTTTGAGGAAACTTTATATGCAAACCAACCCAAGCTTTTCATCATTTTTATTTTAACGCCATTAGGCAATATATTTAAGAAAAAAGAAAAAAACTTATAGAGACCCAAATAAAAATAATCAATCATCTAGTAATCCCTCTGCCATGACAATAATCTCTTTAGCCTCAATATCATATATAGAATAATCCTCTTTATTGAGTTTAAAATGATTTACTGTACTCTTAGACTTTACGACCTTGTTAATAGGCGTTTGATACACACGGTTTATAGGTGTAGGTCCAAAGATGGTAATGGACGGCACATTTAACCCCCAAGCCATATGTGTAGGACCTGTGTCATTCCCTATGAGTAAGTCAGACTTCCCTATGACAGCTTTGAGTTCATTAAGGTTTATTTTTGGTAACGCAGTTGCAAATTCAGACGCTGATTCTATCCACTTTGCTCGTTCTTTCTCTTCATCACTTCCCCATGCGACAAGAACATTACTTTTTAAAGCATTTGCAATTTTCACAAATTTTTCTTTAGGGTAGTTACGACTCTCCCATGTTGAACCTATGACAAAAATAATATTTTTCTTTTCATCACTCAATAGACTTTCTATTTTGGCATTTGACTCATAATATAAAAATGGCTCTTTCTCAAGTATCATTTGTGCGTTAATATTCACGCCAAGCGGCTCTGACATTACCTTGGCATTTCTGTCTATTGTATTTGCATCATAGGCTATGTCTACCTTATGTCCATAAAAATATGAAGCCATACCCTCACGTATAGAGTTTTTGGAGAACCCTGCTCTATTTTTTCCTAACATTTTTGCAACGATTGCTGACTTCATCAGTCCTTGTGCATCTATGACTAAGTCATAATTATTCTTAGCATATTGTCTTACTATTTTGATTTCTTCTATAATCTTCTTTTTATCACTTTTTATGGCTTTTAAATTAACCGTTAAAATGTTGTCAATGTCTGGATTACCTTCTAGTACTTTAGCAAATCCTTGCTCAACTATCCAGTCTATTTTAATATCTTTTTGAGATTTTTTAATATATTGAAGTGCTACCATTGCGTGTATAATATCGCCCATGGCAGAGAGTTTTACTATGGCTATTTTCATCTGCACCCCATCTTTATTTACGTTATTTTACCACATTACCCTAAATCAAAATAAATTTTTAGCTATAATCACGGTAATTAGAGACCACAACAAGGAACAAAAACGTGATTGGAATCGTCGATTACAATATGGGTAACCTAGCCTCTGTCATCAATGCTTTTGCCAAAATAGGTGTAGA
>JAUTBZ010172046.1:0-10269 GCA_032361785.1 Lepetodrilus galriftensis | reverse complement strand
TTCGCGATGGCTCCATATCTGAAAGTTCTTATATGGTCATAATCTAACTTTCTGCCAAGTTTTATGCTTCTATGAAAAAAAACACAATTTTTCCCTTAGCAGCTGGACTATATGGAAGTCATGGTTGTTTGAAAAGTCGAAAACATTACAATAAAGATGTTCAGCTGAAAATAATGGAGCGATAGCTCTCCATTACTTAGATATTGGAGCGATAGCTTTCCATTCCTGAAAGATAATATCTATCGATATTCAATGAATAAAAAGAGAAACTGTTTCGTAATCTCGGGGCCAGGAGTCGCTCATGATTCAATTTCATTAAAATCAGATCTCAACCCAAAGAGTGTCATATATGTTTGAGCGTTAGTTTCGGATCGCTTTTATAATGAGACAGCTCGTGATTTGGAAGCGCATGCACGATACTACCCGGAATGGATTCCCATTAACGTTTGCTGACGTTCTATTAACCAATCACACATACCGCGTATAATCATCGACTCACACGGGACCAGGAAATCGCCGTCCGAGCACAACAATTTCAGTGATATACGTGTCAGGTATCAATATACATGTATGATCAACACTTTATTATGTCAACCGTTCATTATTATCGGAAAAGACCCAAATAATAATTAAAATAATAAATAATGTTTTACTTACACTGGAACGAGCGAATTTGAATTGGAGCAGTCCGCTCAATGAGGTATAGTCCAGCATTCTGAAAATAGCAATAATAACAATAAAAAAAACCACAACATAGTAGTAGTAGTATAGTAGTAGTAGTAGTAGTGGTAGTGGTGGTGGTGGTGGTGGTGGTGGTGGTGGTAGAAGCATCAGCAGTTACAGTAGTCGTTTCAGTAATAATAAATAGTAGTAGTAGTAGTAGTTCCTGTTGTAGTGGACTAGTAGCCGCAGTGGAAGTAGTAGTAATAGTAGCAGTGGTAGTCGTAGTGGTGATAGTGGTTGCTAGTGGTAGTGGAAGTAGCAGTGGTATACGAGTCAGCGAACAGAGGCAATAGAAACATCAGGGCAATGTCTCCTTTGGGCAGACTGTGGTTTCCGAGAGCAGAAGTGACCATCACACTATATTCATTTCACGATGGGCGGTTTTGGTTCGGCATTCTTTCAACTTCAGGAAATAACCCAGCAAGCTTGCGCTGTAAGGAGGAAAGATCAAAGGACAAGGCTATAACAACAGTGGGATACCCTATCTCAGTGATGACGTCACCATGGATACCAGATCCCGGATGACGTCAAAGACATGATGGCGATAGACAGTTGTGTTTGAGGAGAGAGGAGAAAACACAAATTACAGGCCAGTGAAAGGTCAGGGAAGCAGTCAACTAGCCCGGCGTGTAATTGAAATATGCCCGGGCAGAAACCTTATTAAGAAATTGAGACGATGCATCTCACTGTGGATTCAGCTGTCTTATGGAGGAGATCGCTATACCAGTGTCTGTTGCGGTCTAACAAGCAAAGGTCCGACGACCCCGGTTCTTCTCCAATAGATATATATTCGAATAAATATGTTTTTCGCTCTCCTTGAGGTGATTTATTGTGACGTCTAGATTACGTCTGTGAGGCGTGATTGCTTTCCTAAGGCGAGATAAAATGCATTAGGCCGACTAGTTTGGCAATGTCGCATCGAAAAGTCGTATGTTAACATAGCTTTCTATTGCTATGTGTGTAATACCCACTCACGTAGTTAATATAAAGCCTGTTTTATATGTGTACAGGGCAGTACAGAGAAGATGATGATCGTTTTCCTAGTCGAATGTGTCCACAGTTTTGTTCCAATGGCAGGATAGCAGAAAAAACAAATGCAATTATCTTTATTTGAATATTGGTTAATGAACTATCTTTATTTATTTATCCTCTACTCTCCATCTTCTCATTTAACCCTCTCCATGCGGAAGGCATTCCTAAAGAACATTACCTGATTACCTGTACCTAATCCAGCAGGAAGAGGGTTAACGAAACCTTGCTGTGTAGTATTAGCAATTCTCTTATAATAATTCCCTCCCTTTTTACTCATTCTTTCTATCCTCTCCCTACCTCCCCTCTCTTTCACTCACTTTTCGTTGTTTCTCTCTACCCCTCTATATATATATATATATATCTCTCTCTCTCTCTTTCTATCTTTCTATTTCTCTCTCTACCTCATCTCTCTGTAACCATATTATGATCGATTCACAAAAGATCCTCAAGGCAAATTTCCCTTGGATGTTTCCATACATCGAGGTGAATGCCTTCGTTATTAGGCGATTCACACCGTGTCCTATATATGTGCCAGGATATTGTGTACAAATCTCATTTTCACAATCGCCACTAACGACCCTGTTACATAATTAGGAACATTTGCTCGAGTGTCTATCCTAATCGTATAACCTGCTCATCACACTGCGGTTCCGTCAGAAAGCTATTTGTCACAATTAGATGAACGGCCCGAGTGGATGGATATTGAGAAGGAGTCTGAAGCACCTAGTCGAATTACCTACCAGAGCCTTAATTGATAGAAACAGGGCTACAGTTACAGATGGAAACTCTCTGACTGCTTGTCCTCTGGTGTAGTGTATGCACACACTGTCCACGGCGTGTCCATTCCCACCGCCAAAGGTTGATCACCTGTGCAAGACCATTTGGTTGGAACGTAATGTCACTGACGCATTATGATTACCGATTAAAAGGACACGACGTGTTTAGTAGCTGGACAGTGTCTCCACGATGAGTGAATTTCGCGGAGATAAGGACAAACATGTGATGTCTTGGAAACAATGCAATGGTCACTTGCATAACGTAAGGTGATACATAGTATCACAGAGGGGACAAAAATCGAATTGCCATGTCATATCCAGATGATTAATGGCAAAACCACTGGTCGATCATCGTACGTAGCAATATGCTCTTTGTAGTTGATATCGACGTGTGTGTAGTCAGAGTGCATTAGTCCGGAAATGAGGTCATTCAAGCATATTTAGATAACAACGCGTGTCATTCACTGCGCGCCACTAATACTACCACCTCCGTGTGTGGTCTTTGTTTTAATTGTATCCTGTTTTGTACCCCCATGGCTGTTGGCCATTGCGATCTATATCATATTGTGTTTTAACGTCCGCCTTCTTTGCTTAGAGTGATGGCATCGTTGTCGTATTCACAAGAAGCACCTGCCATCAGTGTAGTACAGTGTTCAACTACTCTCGTATTAGTATGGTATGTGAAGAAACAATCAATCATTAGCAGTGTCAGACCTTATATTGCCCAGGGTATAGTTTCTAGAAGCTCGTGTATCTACTACGAGACCATAAACCCTCTTGTAGCGATGTCATGTGGCGATCGGGCGCATACAAGATCGCTCTGGACTCATAGTGGAGAAACGATTCCCAGGCATGTTGTTTCCTACCATTCCGATACGTAACGGTTGACCTGCTTTTGTCATGCGTCTCCATGAACTATTGATGATGATGATGATGATGATGATGATGTACGTCCTCACCACACATTGCCTAGTTTGCCTATCCATAAACTATACTACATGCATTGTCATTTTACAAGTATGTACTATTTTATCTCTGGTTCAGCAGATGGTGGTTTTAAGATGTTGGTCATTGCAAAAAACACACACCAAGAACAGTAGGTTTCAGGATACTAACAGGATTAGACAGGATTCTGGCAGGACACTTTCACCTTGGGAGTTCTGTTTTTTTTTAAATATCTACGTTAGGTGTCGTAGCCCGGACACCTAACTTACTTTTGCTGTGAAAGTTGTGTGTCTGTCAAAAGTACTGAATGTACAACTACAATTCTCACCGGAAATGAAGTTGATGTTAAACAGAACGGTATCTAATAGCATAATGTAAACTTCAATAAATTCTGCAAAGAGTAATTTAATTAAATGTGTATATCAGTTTCTATTGGCTGTAAAATACAGCTCCATCTTCGGAACCTCTGGTCGATAGTGTCTGGACCCAGCTCTACCGTTTCCAATGGTGCTGACAACGTTTTACCTGCAGCGAAGCTAACTCCTTCTAACACAGAATGGTCTTCAAATTATTACTTTGTTAACTCTCATCTTTTGATCAAAACGTAACAAATTATTTTCGTTAATGATTATTTATACCCCGCTTGAACCGTAATTCCATTTCGCGACCTCAATTACATAATTGCTTGAAAATACAATTACCCTCGACTCCTTACCGCGAGCAATGGACACTGCACGAAGCCTAAACCTAACACCGTCAATTACGGCTTGAAATCAAGGGCTGTAGCAGAGTCCTTCGTTTGCCAGCGTGAAATGAAACTACGGAGGCCCAATTTGGCCTTCAGCTGTTCATTAACCCAAATAGAAATGGTGGGCGATGGTCGAGAGCTAATAAAATACTTTGGTCATTGCGATGAGTGACACCTTATTCAAAGTTGTGTCGAGCGTGTTAGTCACTTGGTAGCTCAGCGTGGACTGAACGTGACCGCTTCAAGGGGTCAAGCCAAACCGCGAAAGCCAGTTGACGTCCGCTGACAATCGTAGTTAGCATGCTTTATGGCGCCTGTGGCGCCCTATCCTCTATTGACATCATCCAAGGCCACGTATAGCCATTGCTCACTTCTGCCAACCAATCTCATTTAAATTGGTCTGGTACTAACAGAACAATGCAAGCTTTTACCAACAGAGGAGCGCTTTGAAACTGACCTTAATAGCTGGACCCCCGTTCCACAGAACTATCTAGCGCTACGAGAGGCGTAACTCCTTTAGCAAGTCCATGCTAACTTGCAGGATCTACGTAAAGCTACGATTGTTCTGTGGAATGGGCCCTTGTCCAAAGATGGTTCCAGCAGCAGCATTATAAGAACTATTCTTATTCGATTCCAGTCTGCAATCTTTATTAAAAAACACACTCACTGATTAAGTTTTTGTCCAGAGGTTTCTATGAATAAATCAAATACAAGGACATGACATAATTATATAAAGAAAACTGGGTAAGATTTCTGGCTTAATTTTAATGACATGCAATTAATGAACGTACTTTTAAATGACGGACATGCATTAGCTTAAAATAACTTCGTAAACCCACAAGCAAAACTAGTGCGTGCCTTTGAACTAATCAAATCATATTCGTTAAACGTGGCCGAGTATGGTCCTGTGCTTCCTGACAGCGTACAATGAACTATTGTATCTCGTGAAGTGATCCTTTACGAATGCTTCCTGTGACGTCAGTGTCTGTTGTATGTTTCCATGACGATACCAGTCGAAGAGTGCTCGACTGGGATACATATACGCGCTTTACCAAGGACAGACGAGCACTTTACCCTCGGGCCAAACTAACAATAAATACATCAAATCTCACAGAGATGAACATCGTGTCATAATTCGATATTTCATTTCACCCGAATTTGCCAAATTGATACTCACCACAAATTCAAAAGCGAATCTTAGCCTATTGATGGCTATGGGTTTGTAGTTTTTTTAAGCTGCGTGTGGTTAAGTCACCGGGTTCCTTCTACGTCATTGCGGTACATCTTGATAGGAAGAGAGGAAATGTGCATATCGCCATGGTCGGATTCGACCTCACGACAGCTGCTTCCTGTCATACGTCAAAGAAATATCCATAATTCATCTGTAATGGGTGCCGTTGTCCCAAGGTCATCCATCCCTCATGGCCCCAGTAAATTGCACTCCTCCTACCTTGATGCGGATTGAGACGTCAAAGCGACAGAGATATGTATCGGAGTTATCGATCTTGCACTAGTCTGTGACGTCACGGCGCGATTGGGAGCCATCTTTAAAGGGACGACGAAATAACTCACGCTCGCCCCCTGACTTCGTTATGGGGTGAGGAGGGTGAGAAGGGAGGGATGTCATCAGACGTTTTACCTACTGGAGGTATATTGCTGCCGTAAACTGTAGCGATTTTACGACATCGTGCATCAGGTCATTTTCTTTATTGGAAATAATATATTGTGTCATTGTACAAATTACCATGTACGAATAATGGTTCAGAATGTCGTTATATAGCTTTATTGAGCTCAATAAACAATAGGAGATTGATAAAAATGGAATATTCTCTTACTACGTAGAATTGTCAATCAGTAAGTAGCATTAAGCAAATTCCAGGACACACATATCCACAATAGTACACACATAGCCACAATAGTACACACATAGCCACAGAACATCCACACATGTCATATACGCACAACTATGACGACATATATAACAGTAACACCTACACGCACACTTAATAAAGTCATATTATTATAGCCATAAAACACCCACTTCTACACGCATACATGATCTAGTACACCCAGCTGTGAATGGGTATCCGGTAGAATGAGATGGCATTATGAATGTTTATCTTCTAGATACTGGGTTGTATAAACCTCACGAAGTTGACAATGTGAAATAAAGTGCACACTGAAACACTGCCCAGGGTATGTACTAATAAAGTGCTATGGCTATGAGCACGATCTGGAGAGTGGATTTGGCGCAAAATACATATTCACATTAGTAAACAAATTTGACCTATCAATAGTAACACCTATGACCATTTAACATCCACAGCCAGACCTTCAAGAAGAACCTTTCCTTAAATTATAGTCCCCGGATGTATAGTACTAAAACACCCAGAAATGCCCCTGTACCTAACTCCTTCATCAACGGCTATTCATAAGCCCGAGCCATGTCTCCTGTCCACGATATTCCAGTACCACGTCGCCCCTGTCCACAATATTCCAGTACCACGTCGCCCCTGTCCACAATATTCAAGTACCACGTCGCCCCTGTCCACAATATTCCAATACCACGTCGCCCCTGTCCACAATATTCAAGTACCACGTCGCCCCTGTCCACAATATTTCAATACCACGTCGCCCCTGTCCACGATATTCCAGTACCACGTCGCCCAGCCTCCACCCACGTTGTGTACCACGGCACACGAAAGCTGACATGTACATTGTTTCATTGGTTATAAGACCTCGTAAGCGTCTGATGTGTCACGAACAAGGATGACGACGTGTCTGACAAAGGGATAACATGACAAAGACGAATCATATCCCTGTAGGGGATATCCTAGGACAGATAAGGTTGCATATGTATGTTCCACGGCTCTCCGGCAGAACACAGGCGAGCTCTGTGTGTGTTAAGCTCCTAAGAGCCTTTGTGTCACTCGATTTCAGAGCACTTTCCGTGTATTCCCGCGTGGGCATTTTAAGGCTGTCATGCGGTGCTTTGGAGAATGGAGATGATGCGTCTTGTAACCTTCCTTGGTGCGGTGCGTTCTTAGTGATACTTCCGGTGTCTAGCATTACTTCTTAATTACAGCATATATTACCATTGCGATTTTGCTATATCAGGAAAGAATGTTGAATGGTTATAAGTATGCCTACCATAATAAACAGAATTCGATTGTTATATGTTTTTATTATCAATATTATCATTGTTACTCCGTTTACGTATGTGTGTTTGTTCAAGGTCACCAATCGATGATTCAATGCATACAGCTGTCATCGAATGGTAATTCATATACAATTTATTGAGACCTAGTATATTTCAGAATATTGATCCGCATGATGTAGACCCGTGAGATTGACACAGTTTATACTGTCAACGTGCAGCACATTCGACATAACTCGTGTATCGATTAAAAAAATCGTGCACTAAAATCGTGGAACTTTCTTCACGTTAAAGGTCCGACTCTAGTTGACTGGTCTTCTGCCTATAGGTCGTCAGTCGGGGAACCAGTTTAAGTATGTATTAATTCCTCTCCCTACAATCAAATACAGCGACCCGGTCTATAACGATAGCCGATAAATTATATATCTATGTGTCATTGTCACCTTTGTTCTCGCGTGTTGACAGATCACCTATTTAGCGCAATTACAAGCGCCGATAACAACCAATCACATGACTGAAAGCCGCATAACCGCGTAGGGATGTTTGCAAACATGTTTTGAGTTGCCAACGCAGACTATAGATGACTAATGAATTGGCAAATACAGATCCGTTATAATTAATAGATGGGACTCTCTACATGTCGGCATTCTTCGTGTTGATCTTGCTTATCCAATTAATTAACTAGATCATAGCGTAACTGCGCACGATTCAAGACGTGCAGTAGGACTATACCCATTTGCACTATTTCTGTCGCGTACTATTAATAATCATTCTCTCTGTGACCACGCTCGTGGTCTGAATTACTAGTATTCCGGCTGCGCCATACCTTTGGTAAACTAGTCATGATTAAATGGTGTACTATTTCCGGCTAGTATTTATCTAGTCAGAATTTACCTCAATTTTAAAACGGGACAGACAGGCGAAATTGTCTATCGATTAATGCGCGAAACCTACATAGGAATACATAATTATCGAGACATCGTTTCTCGGTTATTCGTATTACGCATACAATGCATGTATATTTAAACTACTTTGGCCACGTGTGTAACTTTAGAGACAACATGTTAGCATGAATTTTTCTGTTTTTGAGAGGACGGTATTACTGACTATTCATGTGGTTATATCACTCGGGATATATGTTGCTAATTAGCCACTGAAATCCTACTAGTATAGTGCCATCATGGTTTATTTCATCATAACTTAATGAACGATGTATTATTTTAACATCTGTATTTGTGTCTTCTTTTAGTAGTTTTTGTTCATTAGCTGTTGAATAGTTGACATTTATTCAGTGCACTCATCGCATGTGTCACGTGATATAAATATACAACGCGGATGATTTATGAGGTGAAGTTACACCACTGACGATCAAATGTCATTTCGAAAATCAATAGTCTAGCTTTTCGACTACGCATCTACTGTATGTTACGATGACATTAACGTGTGGAGCTAATGATGGCAGCATCTACTGTATGTTACGATGACATTAACGCATGGAACCACTAATGGCAAACGTGGATACTATACATGAATATTCCTGCTACGAGTCCTGGTTTTATTTGTCATACCAATTTAAAATAATTTGAACTTTGAACTTTGATCTCTATAAGAGCTTCCTGAAACCAAATGGTCTGTGTCTCAATAATAGATGGTACCGGTAGTCCGGGCGTAAATTCAGATTTACGTCCATTTCCTGCTATAACAATAAGTCCGGTCTACAGTACGACCCTTTGTGATACTCCTTTAGGTTCCACTTCATGTTCAAGTCAACGTTTTGTTCACAAATCCCCATATAAAATGGAATCTTGAACACGCAATCGTACCTAGAAATATTAATAATCTCTGGGCTCTATCAACTTCGGGCCCTGTGCTATTGTGTCTACAATTTTGTCTACTCATTGGTTTATTCATAAATCTACTTAATCTATTTGTTTGCTCGTTTGTCTGCCGGTTTGTTTGCCCATTTAGTTATTGCTGAACAAGCTGTTATCAAGGACAGGTGAAAAGTGCAGACTGTTCAAGCTTGCTTTTTAAGTAGGTCAACCTTCACATAGGTTCCATTCCCACCTGAAGGCCTAGTTTGAAACTCCGCGACACGACCTCCTTCAAATTGAAATCACGCCACAGTCACAGAAACCGCTCAAGTCCTGTTCCCATCCGGATGATTAATAGTGAACTACGACCCACACGCACCCAATGACCAAACTTAAAACGTTCAATGTTTCGGTGGTTACTGAAATATTACTCCCAATAGCTGCCAAGTACGTCTTCGATTTCCTCTCCGAACGGGCAATTTATTCGCCTAACGCAGACGCTGAACGTACGGTGCCGAAACTGACTCATTCCAGATGGACGATAGTTGGCGTGTACGCGTATTCATTCGTACATCTGAACGCCGGTACTGAAAGGAGTTGTTATAGATATGTGGACATGGAGAAGATCACCGTCTGTTCCAGTCGTGTGCAGGATAACTCGAACACGACATGATTAACTTGGATTTCCATAATATGTCTATGTGTCAGTTATGAGTAAAGTGGGCCATATGCAGAAGGAATCATCGACATTCTTCGGATAATATTTCCTAACCATAGATGGAGAATTCCAATGAGAATACCATCTGTTATTAGAACATGTACCGGTACTTTGCAAATATATAGGACATCCGATTTTGTTGAAATTAATGGATTATACATAATTTACTACTATACCGTACTACTCTTTACTACAACTTCTGCTGCTGCTGCTTCCTCCTCTTCTTCTCCTTCTTCTTCTTTTTCTTCTTCTTCCTCTTCCTCTTCCTCTTCCTCTTCATCTTCTTCTACTACTACTACTACTACTACTACTACTACTACTACTACTACTACTACTACTACTACTACTACTACTAC
>JAUTBZ010172035.1:0-10270 GCA_032361785.1 Lepetodrilus galriftensis | reverse complement strand
CTAATTATACCTATGAAATACAATATGAATGTATTTGTTAGTTACACCATGAATTGAACTAAGGAAATACATGTAACATTTCAAGACTTTAATTATTTTGTACCTCAATTAAATGTAAATAACCTTTCATACATACATAAACAATGTGGTTTATTAATGCATAACCATTCAATAAGTACAACTCATGTAACCAAATTCATTGTTTAAATTAATATAAATACGAAAACTTCAAACATATTATTGTTTACTCTGTGATATATCTTGTAGAAGTAACTTATTTAATTAACAAACCCATTTATAGCAACCACGATACTTTAAGATGTCATACGAGATAATTATATCATTATCTAACATACTAAGAGTCATGACTGTAATTATGAGACAGAGCGCATATGTCGTTTATGCTATGGCCAGCCACCATATACACTGCCAGACGCGGACCATGACATATGGCCTATCTGATGACCGTCTGCTGTAATGGGAAGTCTAGTTAACCGGTATCCTCTCTCAATTCATTCCTTTCTCATTAAAGTCTCAAACAAGGTATAATTTCCTCTTTAGCAGCTCTCCAAATACCTTTCACACGTTTATCGAAATTGTCCAATCCCAATTCCTCTCTCTTGTATTATGGAACTCATCCCATGCTGTATCGCGCGAACAAATCATTCTCATTATGTCGAGGCATAGCGTGTCTCCCATCCGCCTTGGTAGCCTAGATATTACAACGTGAGATGGAGTGAGAACCTATTGTTCAAGCCGGTTCACGGCACAATAGGATGACTTGGCTTTGTCCCCTGAGTGTAGCGATACCCCTATCTCGTTATCCCATCGACGCGTGCGGACATCTGCTCCACAAAGGGAGATAATCACAAATGTTATTGTGTCACACGCTTGCGTTCAGACTGGCGGTGGACGGGGGATGGTGCGTTGACGTTAAAACGTAACGTCTGTATGGGTGAGGGATATCTGGGTTCTTGATGGGGTTCTAACCCCCCGGGCTGTGTATTCAGAGTGTCACATAGCACAGGAATCTAAGCTATAATGATCCGGAATGTTTGCAAAATAAACACTTTAAAAATGGTGACAGATGAGACACATTCCAACGTCACTTTAGCTCAAATATTTCGGATTAAATTAAATGGAAGTCCCATCAGAATACTAGTATTTAAGGAAAAATACTGAATCATATTAAACACGTGATTTGCTTTACCGTGTCCATTCATTTAATGTTCTAGTAAATATTATATGAACGACGCTTACTATTTACATATATCAAGCATGTAATTACAAGACCTACTGACACAAGACACAATGACAATATATGTTTCCGAAGCCGAAAACATAAATAGATGCTTGGTTCAGTCATGGGAAGATATCCAGGTACACATGTACTAAGCGACAGTACTAAGCATGACGCAACCTGAGAACATGCCCCAAGATTACGAAACTGTTTGAGTACGATTTCATACTCAAGCTCAGATTTTATATGCGGATTTATGAACAAAACTTAAAGCATGAATTCGTCCTCAGAAAGGTTTCGTAATCTCTGGACCAGGAAATCTATTGGGGTCAACAACGACACTTCTCCGCAACATAATAACTTATTTCGGGCGGAAACATTCACTTTATAAAATACTAGGATAACAGCACCAACCGTAATGTATTCGGTAAATTCAATTTATAATCGAGAAATATTAAAGTAATGCTATAGTTGTCATTTTAGGTATTCAAAGATGTTATAGTAAATTAAACAATTACTGCTAATATCAACATTTCTTGCTAATATTTACTTATTAGCAATACATCCATAACATGATTTGCAATTAATTTCGTATTCATTATACATAAACATCTCTTATTATTATTTTCAACCAGGACGAGGGTCTGTAAAACCAATTTTAAAATCTGAAAAAAATATTTGTGTAGAACTCGCACAATGCAGAAAAAAAATACATTCACTATGCAATTTATTACTATGCAATTTATTGTGGGCGGTATATGCACTGTATAGAACTAGGTTCAAAGTAAATGCCGTCTTAATACAAAACAATACATAAATACAAAATCTTGCACTGCAAACTCGTGGAACATGTCCCTAGTTGACCGACGTTAAAGACATTCGCTAATTCCTTACCAATTCGTCTCCCCATTTCATCCAATGTCCGCGGGTCATTGCGGGCTAACGGCTAATACTACCGCAATAAATCTCCTAATTGAATTGGAAAAAGAAATATTTGCCATGTTTCTTGTAATGTATGTCGACCAGGATTGCTACCGTAAGGTTCACCTAACAAGCGTTTGGTAATTTGGTTACACGGATTCTCGTGGATGATTACAAATTATTTGCTCCAACTGATTCATCAGGGTCTAGAACAATCAAAATATATTATTTCTTGAAGGACATTGATAACGGCTCCGGAGAGAATTGCAGAGACTTCGGATAAGATTGAAATCCATTTTACCACAGTATCGAATTATTACTTCATCAATATGTTCAAATATCCTCTTAATTTGTGAACTGGCAAGAAATATGAGCGTTTTATAGCCGGTCGGTGCCTTGTGCCAGTTATATTGGACAGAAACTGAAATAACATGAAGATGGATTAGAAAGAGCAATATTTCAAACGAGAAGTGTTGCTAAAACACGTCTTGAAAAGATGTTTTACCGATTATACGGAAATTCGCGGGGCATCGCTATCTCTTAAATTTCACTTACTTTATACTAATATCTACGAATTAAGTGGGGATATGATTATTTTTACTGAATGGCGTTTTCCCAAGTGGCCTTTAGCAACATTTGTGTCTGACTTGGTGTAGACGACATGGAGACTGCTTCTTTCTAGACACCAAGGGAAGCGTTTCTTGCACGAGGCAGATTAATGGTTATTTAATGGAAATTGTAGCTGTTCCACCAAACGCTTACAGCTGCATTTGGTATTGTTTGTTTACTGACTTATATTTATGCATACCATTATATACAGGCGTCCAATTGCAATACATATCTCTGAGATATGAAGTGAAATTAATACATGACGTACGTATGCTACGCGAAAATTTAAATTAAACAAATAAAAACAATATCAGTAAATACATTTTATACTTTAAAAACAATACAATTAATACTTGAAATATCTCGAATAAATACCACATGAATACAAACACTGCAGTTTAGTATATCATAGAATGTAATGTTTATGGACATTAATAATACTTATCATAATATAAGTCTAAATAAAATACATGACGAGTCCAATTTACGTGATGTTCTAATTTAAAAACACCCACAATGTTAAAATTTACAATGCAATAATTTATTTTACTTGTTCCACCACTGTCTATGTCTTTTGTATACATGACTTCCGACTATGCGGACTTCACCTTGCGTGCTTTATTACACTATTACAAATCTCACAAAGGTATCAAATTATAATAATACTAATACATACTACTACTACTACTAATAATAACATTAATAATAATAGGGACGCTTAATACTATAACGGCACACTCATAAAGCATGGTCAAATCGGTTACAAAAGAGAAATATATACCATAAAATGCCAAGTTTAAATTATCCTACTGTCCGTTAATAATGTTGTCTTATTAACGCCAGCTTACCAACTATGTAGTCTAACAACGATAAACGGTAAACGGTAAAGCCTGGTGTATATCGTCTACAATACATTCTGCGAATGTTTGACGCTATGATAACTTGACTGTACATCTGTCTAGAAGGTGCCCTCAAACCAGGCTAGCAAACCTCCTAGTCCTGCAGGGAAGAAAGCATGCCCTCGATACAAGGAAACTAGCGATTATTTGTGAATCAATTTCTTCCCACTAAATCTCTAGAGATGAGAAAAACTCCTTTCCGTCAAGCAGCCTGATTGTATGTGCTCGCAAGACGTACGAAATCAATTTTACGTGAGTGATCTATTAGGAAGCCCCATTTGGTCTGAAGAATTTTTGTCCACGAATTAGGTGGTCGCTATTTCGCCTATCGCAGTCGGCCTATCAGTATCTGAAACCTCCCTGACGAGCATATTGTCTTTACAGGGTATGTTTCCCTATTAAAGTCCCATGTCGCACCAAAATGAGATTAAGGGGCAATAAAAGGGGCAATCGAGCTGCCCCCTTCTCTGGCATTATTCTCAGCAGGATTGTCCCTAATTTAAGGCCGGGAAGCAATCAGAGAGAGAAGTCAGTGGATTCTTGTTACATCTTAATCAAGCCGGAAATACCCATTGAGGAATGCACACGGTCTTTGTAGATGACCGTCAAAGTCTTTGATGCACAATATGCGCCTTAGCTGATGTCAACAGCCTTCAAGGTGATATACAGGCTGAACAATACATTTGTGCACTAACAATGAAAATCTCCTGAGTATCCAATCAAATTTGCATTTTTAAATGGATTGAAATTGCAGGTCTTAAATAAGTTCTCAATCGGCACGTATTTCTTTTAATTTAAAAAAGATAATCTTATTTCTTGAATTAAATTCGATTATTACAGAAGATGCCAATTCTACGTAAGGTGGGGTGATAGCTTGGAAATGCAATCAGCGTTTCGCTGTTCTCACATCTAGAAATTATATCGTGATAATGATGGTAATTAATATAACATTTATAATTTGGGTTCATGAGATATGACATGGTAAAATGTCAAAGTTAGATAGATTGATTAATTGATAATGATGATGTGACATCAACGAAACTCCCATTTATTTGGGTGATCTTGAAGTGAAAAAATCTCATATATTTCGTTCATGGGAAAAAAATATCACTATTTTCATTGCGATTAAGCGATCACTCCTAAACTTACAACTGATTGTTGCAAATAATATTTACCATCATAAAAAAATAATGCCATACTTAAATTATTACATCTATCGGGACGAGATGATATGATGATAACATTAATAGAGTTTGTCTTGACAAATTACCCTTCATTTAAAAATCAATGGAAACAATTTAGAACAGTTTTTAAGCACTTTACGAGGAGGTGATCTGGCGAAATAAAAAGTATACCAGATGACGTTAATTACGATGGAACCAGCCAATGAACAAAAACCCCGACTGGTTGAATCGACATAAGGTTGTATCACAATGCCTTGCTTCAACTCAATTAATTTCTAGATATGGTTTTCTCTGAAACTTGGATCCTGGGTTTAACTCGGGTTATTTGTCTGACAATTATCTCGCTTTCTCGCGATTTCGTCGACATCTGCCTGACATTAATTTCTCTATCCTGTATCTGTGCTGTCGATAGCACGGCATTAGGCATTTTGACATGATCAAGATGGCGGCAGATGAGCCGAAGGGTTAGACATAAAATTAGGACGCTTTTCCTTTCGGAAACGGAATAATTCTTTCAACATTTCATCTGTAATAAGCCTAAATGACAGTATCATGCACTTCGGGGAATCGAGTCAAAGCCCCTAGCGAAAATAAATGACTCTCCTAGGGGGTCTGCGATACATATTCGGCAATTTGGCAAGAAAATTGACATATCTCGACCTGAAACGGAGAGAGCGGTCGACATTTGAGACAATATCTAGTCAGTTTTATCGATCAAAGATGGAAATAACTTCGATGTACTTATGAGGCATATGGCCGTTGTATAAACTCAAGTTGACAGCCAATATATTGTCCGAAGCTGGAAACAACTGCAGGCAGATTTCTAACGCCTTGAAAGCGCTTTCCTAAATCGACGTTGAATTAAAACGAAATTAGTCGTAAATTCTGTGCACCTGATCCACATATCGCTCAGTAACCATGCGGTCCTAATTACATTAAATCGCTGCGCTTTCTCTCTTCCTTCTGAGCGTGATGCTCTTCGTATCATATTAACAATATCTGTTTTAATTAAGGTCTTCTATAACGCTTTAAAAGGATTATTTCCCCATTTGCCTTCTTCGTGCCTCGCTGCGTCCCTTACGCTTCTGAAACCCGGCTTTTGGAATATGTTCGGACAGAGATAGTGGGGGTAATTTATCTTCCAAGACGGACCTAATGAATTTCCAATTTGGACGATTATTGGTTAAAACACTTCTACGATTGATACAAACATCCCGCCTGATTACTGCCATTTGAGAATCACTCAGACGGATCCAAACATATTCTCGTTACACGAAGCCAACACTTAAGAGCTCTGTCAGTTATTAAATTCTACCCTGTTTCTGTTTTGGGCTCTAGCAAAGCTTTTGGAAACATTGATCAAGAACATTAGATTTGTCTCTGAGTCTTCCCAGGATAGTGGCCAGTGCTCAGGCTTAGGTTAAGTCGCGGGTTCTGAGTGGCCATATTGTTAAAGGATGGATTGACGTCGAAATATTATGCCTAAGCATGTCACCGAAGCCCCGGGGATAACCTTTTAGGAACGCGGGGGTTTGAGTGAGTTACACTTTAAACAATCTAAAATTCTACTTTAATTTCAGTTGATGCTACCTGCGAGTCAACATACATGATTTAATTTCCAGATGCTTGTGACGATACCACGATCGATGAAGTATTCCTTTCAGGGGGCGTTTTTATTTTGAGTGCGTTATTTTGGTGCTTTTTTTTGGTGGGGTTCTTTTTGGGTGTGATTTTGAGGTTGAATTGAAAACTAATTTTGGAAATTTGCTTTGCAGGAGATTGAGCAATCATGGGCGTGATACCTGTCGCTGACATAGACTATGGTCAAATATTCGGACCTTTCCCGTCCCATTTGGCAATGGCTGACCCGACGTATCTCATAGCCATGTTGACTAACGACAAAAAGCAGGAGGGAGTCATTATAAAGGTAAGACGTGTTTATATTAAGTGAGATTTCAGGGTATTAAATTGGGGTGTTTTAATATTACACTGGCACTACATGAAACATTCAAAACGTTCACTGTCAATACATATCTACATGACCTTTCGTTGAGTATATTATTATAATTACTATTTTTGGTATACACTGGTATATCGCTCTTTGCATTGGTTGTTTTGTAGCTGTTTCGATAATATAACATTTATATTTTGGTATTTGTTGGACTTATTTTGATATATTTGTTGGGTTAATTATAGCTAGAATATAATCAGCGTATGTTATTAGTACTTATTACCATATCCTTTTGTAATTTATATTACCACCAGAAACAAATTACATTCCGGTATTCAACCACTATCTGAGGAGAATGATATTGAATTCTGCATAATATTAACTTTATTCCTCATTGCAAAATACATGCATTGAGTTTAGCTGCTGAAAATAACAGAAACACTATCTACCAATATATACGTTATAACCATTGTTTTCTTTTTCTCCCCACAGTTGGACCTAACGGACCGGAAGGAAGGCATCAAAGCCGTTGATTGGCTGCCGTACGTATATCCGGCCCGGAACGAGGATGAACAGAACGTCGAGGCGTATATGAAGGAGGGGCAGGTTTATTACAGAACTCTGAGAATAGTGAAAGCGGAAGAAGAGCTCTTTGTCTGGTACAGCAAGGACTTCTGTCAGTTGCTGAACATCCCCGATGTACAGAGACATCTTGCTCCAGGTAGGTGTCTTACTCACTGTGGTATGAGACACACATGTATACAGTACCGATATTACCCCGGTATTACTGTACTTTAAACTGACTCCACAAGTTAGATTCTCAACTGCATTGAGTGGCAAACTGACTCCAAACTACTATTGCTGCTATTACTACTACAACTACAACTACAACTACTACTACTACTACTGCCCGGCATCAATGTTCGCAAAAGTTACCTTTCTGACGCGATATTGATAGAATGCACTGACTGTAGAGTGGCAATGCAGTTATCATCCTTGGTCTTGTCAGTACCAGCCGGTGCTCGCAGGTTTACTGTAACATTCGGCGCTACGGTAGTAAAATAACCTCATACATGTTTCAATCTGTAAGTATATTCAGGCGTTATAGTTATTAGTCAAAAGCATTGTGGTCCAAGAAATATCTATTTAGTCCCAACCACACAGTATCATCATGACACATCTGTGTGATGACAGTGTGCTATGCATACATCTGAAAGAATCATGATCATTTTCTGTCATAATCTGTGCGATGACAGTGTGCTATGCATACATCTGAAAGAATCATGATTACTTTCCGTCATAACACACAGCATAGAAGACAGCCTGTGCTTTTCCAGAGCGAAACGCATGCAACAAAACAAGGAAAGTCATAATATAATTTATTGAATTGTCATCTATGGAGCACATTCATATCTATAGAGGTATTTACAGGCTATATACATTGGTCAGGCCTAAAAAGATCAAATAAACATTGGCCATATGTCTTTAAAATATACTTTTAAAAATAGTATATATACTGATGGATTTCACTCAAAACTGTTGACGTTAAAAGCTGAAAGGAATGGTAGAAATGCTATTCGATGTTCGTGGTCCGTTTTAGGATTACGGGAAAACATGCGATCTACAATTCTTCTGCAAATAGTTTTTGAATATTCAAATGTTGCATCAAATAAGTAATGTAATAGTCATTCACAAATATTCGAATATTGATTTTATCTCGAGTTGGTTCTTAAGCTAACGATGTGTTCAGAAGTTCTCAAAGTGATGTTCAAACAATGCTTTAGTCGTCTTGCTGGCATCTAGACAGGCATGCTCCACACCTTTTGTCACACCGGGAGGACCACAGCTAAACACGCCCACTTTCTTCGCCTGGAAGAAACAAGACTTAGGTAGACATTGTCGAGAAGACATTTAGGTGGTGTTCCATTGACAGTGTTGGACGCACATTCCGAACAGTGGGGCTGCTTCTTTCTAGTTGTTCTGTCTGTACTTTCTGTCCGACGCATGCGCAGTTACCAAGGATCAACACCACACAGTATGACTGCGCATGCGTCGGACAGAAAGTACAGACATAACAACTAGAAAAAAGCAGCCCCTTGGACTGTTTAGAACAGGCTAAGACTACGACATTTGAAAGTATTTTGTCTCCATAATGCCTCGTGTTATGATATTCTGTGAGCTACCACCAACAGGTCCCGTGATTACGAACTGAATGTAGCACGAAATATTGCAGTAAACCTGCGAACACTGGCAGATACTCACAGGCAAAAGATTACAAATGCATTGTCATGGTACAGACAGTGGATCTTATCGTGATCGTAACTTTCGCGTACATTGAAGCCCGACTCCAGGGATAGGGTTTGACCTCTGGGCCTTCTAACGTTCTACCATTGTGCTACCACCTACCCCTGTATAAAAATACAGAACTCTGACCTAGAACAACAGTATACGGTATACATCCCAATCCCTAGGCTGAGAAGATCTGCCTATCATATTAACGTAGGGCCTTTTGATGACGGATGGAACTCCCGAAGAGATTGTATGGTGTGTGTGTGTGTGTAGTTAAATGCTTTGACAGTCGCCTTCCAGCTTAGCTAATTTCGGCAGACTGGTCTCTCTTTGGGACGCATTTGTCTCGCAGCATAGAGCTGGAGAGTGGTGAATGTTTTGTCAGCTTGTGCTAGGCTGGATTTCCACCCGTCCTGTTTTGAAAGTGCTAGCTCACTTGGAATATCAATGTCGCAGTTAGCAAGGCTATCCCACTCGGACACTTTAAAGACACTTGACTCCGAGCCGACCAGCCGTTGCCGTATACTTCCCTTTAATGCTGAACGCCAAGCAGGGGGACGACAACTCCCATATTTTAGCGACTTTTGGTATGACTTGGTCGGGGTTTGACCCACCGACCTTACGCACTCCGGGTGGGCGCTCAAAGCTTTACACCACAAAGTCGGTATGGACATTGGATGTCAACGTTCAGCGTTCTCAAGTGATATGTGCCAGAATCCAGCCAATCAGGGTGCAGTTGAACGTTGCTCTGATTGGTTGATACCGGCACAGGTCATTTCAGAAATTCAAACGTTGCTGCCCCAAGCTATCTTCTAGTCCAATCCTGCCCACATCTAGTAGACCTGTCCGTCTGCCATAATTTTGAATGGAACAATAGTCCTTTTAAATGTCAATAGACATTTTTTAAAGTTCCTACAGTACATTTACTGTAGGAATGTTTGCCAAAAATATCAAAAATTATTAAAAATCGAAAACAATGTTACGAAACACATTTGACAATGACTAAATATGTCAATAGAGACTACGTTGATTTTACCATAGCGGCTGCAAGTGGGTCATCGAATTTCGAAGAGTATCATTTAAAACTAGGAATTCCGGTGATACTAGTAACAGAAGTCTATGCATAAAAGTGACTACAAATCCAAAGAAAATCTTAATACGACGTACCTTACGTCGC
>JAUTBZ010172024.1:0-10270 GCA_032361785.1 Lepetodrilus galriftensis | reverse complement strand
TGAAATCTCTGAAAACAAAGAATACATTTTGTAATGATCACATTTTGTGAGGTTCATCTCTTTATCTTTGCAAGCATTTTAACTAAGATCTCAACTGTAGGTTCGTTATGCAAATCTCCACAAATAAAGAACAATATCATCATTTTCTTTTTGGAAAGGTTTTCTCTTTGTGGGAATTTCACCCAAGTTCTCTGCACATCCATCACTGCTTATTTAGACAAATCTTTGCAAACAAAGAATAACAACGTGTTATGACGACAACATTTCAGAAGGTCCTCTCTTTGCGAGAATTTCAACCAACTTTTCCATACATTCATCACTGCTCATTAGGCCAATCTTCGCAAACAAAGAACAATATCATCGCTTTGTGATGACCAAATTTTGGGCGACTCGAATCACTCCGCGAAATCGTATCGCGACTCCCCTAATACCTCCTTTACATAATCCCGCCGATTCTGCCCCAAATATAAATTGCTTCTGTCAGCATCGCGTGAAAACAATGGGCTTATAATGGGGGACACTGGACTAAATACGGTGGATTAGAATTTTTTCTCTATCGCAATCTTACCAAGTGGGGTTTCTAAAACAACTTCAGAGGCAAATGACAAATATATTTTGCTCAGAATTAAGCTGTTCGCTTCCTCAAACACCCACAAAGACATTTATCACGTGTAATCTTTGAAATAATGTCGTCTGAAGGCTTGCCATAGAATTCTGCACCAAATGTTCGGAGATAATGAATGATTAAGTCATTTTCAGACTAATACGTAACCAAAACTTGGCATGAGAAATTCACGATCAAAGGTATATCTCGTGTATTCGTATTCTATTAGGAAAACATTTAAATTAATATCACGTTCATCAATCAATTTTAGTATGCAAAATCATTAATTTAATGATTGTATTATATTTTGTCCAAAAATATCATAAATATTACTGGTAAAATAGGTAAACAATGACAAATAAACCATCAACTTAGTGGAATACTATAACCTGTTGAATTTTTTGGGGATTAAGCCGAGAAAGAACCAAGCCATGTATGTGAAAACTATGATTTTATATGTTCACTCTATCCATAATGCATTCCTCCAATCTTCTGTCCATCTGACCATATTCATCCATCCATCTGTCCATTCAGTGACCCACCTCTCTCTCCACCAGATCATTACTCGTCCATCCATCCATCATTTCATTCATCCATCTACCTCTCCCCATCCACCCTTCCATCTTCTCAGATTAACGTCAGAACCAATTGTTCACGCGACATCCCCAGGCGTCTATCATTATCAATCTATTTTAACAAATTATCCGTTCACTCATATATTGCACCGACTTCATGAATATTAAAATCCATTAAATTAATTTAATTACATGCGCTAATGAGTGTCTAAGGACTCTGTAATTTATCGTTGCGTCACAACAGACCACAATCCCTACAGAATAGTACACAACATTTGATGACATCATTGTAACCCATCCATCAGAATTGCATATAAAACGCGGATCTCGAAATTGACCAGCTCATCGAAGTTTTGATGCAACCAAAATAATTAAAATAATCTAACTAATATAACGCTCAATTATTGATGACATCATCGCACCAATTCATCGTGGTTACATATAAAATGCAATTTCTCGAAATTAAATTAAGAATTTTGACTACCCCCCTCGTAGTTGGTGTAATAATCTTAACACTGGAATCAGCTTTCGCCATCAGCGTAAAGTAATTGATGTTAGACGGACCGAAACTTCAAAGACACAGGGAACTAAAGAAGCCAAGAAACGGACTAATACAATATTTAATAGGCATAGTGACAGTAAAGACTAAAACTAACAATGAAACTCGTAGGAGGGATAGAATCCTTTTTTTAACCATCATATCCGTGCGTTCGCACATTTCGATTGGAAAAACCTTTTTTTTTCAAATCGTGGTTAGGCTACATCATCTAAAAAGATATGCCCACGTGGGAAAAGGAAGTTTATGAAACTCTTGTCCCTGCCGAAATTGTCCCTGGACCGATGTGTAATACAAAAATCCATCGGATATTTTTCTGACTGAACTACCGTGAATCAATACGGAAGAATAAATAATTCAGAAGGAGGCTCTCGCTCCGACAGCGAACAGTTCGCGAACCTGCGCTTAATAATTGAAAAGTCTTGATGAAGACTGTGCCGTCTAATAGTCACTGATATTTGGTTGGCGATCCAAATCCAGTTCTTGACGTTTCTGCGACCTCTCCTTCAAAACATTCGACGTGTTTTGAGAAGCGTTTATCCGTCAACTGCGCCCTCTAGTGGGGGAATGTTGCGCCCTCTAGTGACGGAATGTTGACATTGATTCCTCTATGGCAGCTTTTCAAATCACTACGAGTCACTTGAACGAACAATCGTGGCAAAGAACGTCATCAAAACTCAAAAGCTTACAATTTTACGAATGCGAGACTTTTACATGGTGACATGCAGTGATATCAAAACCTTCCCATAGCTATCCATATAACTACTTTCATATTGCTACCACATGTTATGGTAGATGTAGACTAATACATTGACAATTTTGACATAAAACATATTTTCAAATGACTAATTCTGTACAGATACTACAAAAAGTAACATAATACTGTATCATATTGAATTGCTACACTATCAATGTAAACACGGTATATAATACCGCACTTGTTGTCCCGGAACCATTCAACATGTTAAATTACCCGTAGGCAATAACATTTTTTTTTCTTACTCTAGGTAACAATACCAACAAATGAAACTCTAAACGTAATAAAATTCATAATTATGCGTAATAAAACACTGTATAAACAGCAGTATATTGATAGACACAACTAATACGCTTTATCAGTCGTATACAACGTATTCGTGGCAGGCGGAACAGCAACGGATGTGTGAAGAAAGAGAACAGGCGATAAAACCGAGTGTGAACTGAAGCATGTCGTCTGCTCGGGGGAGAGAGAGATATCCAAGTATGCACTGCACTAGTTGCCTCGATCTCTTCCAACATTAGGCTAATGAAGCTAACAAAATCCAAATTGTGCGGAATTAAGTTATCAATGATTTATTGCAAGTCCTTGTTCGATATTACTGCATGGGGCTCCTTGGGGCATGTACTTGTGAACATTAGTTTTGTGGAAAGTATCGGCTGTTGACCACGCTGGCAATGGATATTATTAGTTTTCTGGAAGATATCGGTTGTTGAGCATGCTGGTTGTGGATATTATTAGTTTTGTGGAAAATATCGGCTGTTGACAATACTAGTTATGGATATTATTAGTTTTGTGGAAAATATCGGCTGTTGACTACGCTGGCTATGGATATTAGTCTTGTGGAAAATATCACTTACTGAC
Source organism: Lepetodrilus galriftensis (assembly GCA_032361785.1). Taxonomy (NCBI): domain Eukaryota; kingdom Metazoa; phylum Mollusca; class Gastropoda; order Lepetellida; family Lepetodrilidae; genus Lepetodrilus; species Lepetodrilus galriftensis. Next base: position 6,914 of record JAUTBZ010172024.1, on the reverse strand, counting down.
CACAACAGTTATGGATATTGGTTTTGAGGAAAATATCTTCCATTGATGCTGTCTAAGGATACAATTTTTGTGGAAAATATCAGCCGTTAACCACGGCATTTTTGGATATTAGTTGCGAGGCAAACATCAGCTGTTACTCACGCTGGTTATGGATATTAGTTGTGAGGCAAATATTGGCTGTCGGCCATTGGGGATGAAATAGCTGTGAACATTAACAGTGTCAAATATAGAATAATGGTAAGCTAATACCCAATTTCAGAAGCATATTGTTCTTGGTCGGAGTCTTTAGTAAAACACTGTAGTCGCCAAACAACGTGGAAATCTCGTACATGAGTCTGCATAAGTATACAACATGATGAGCACCCAGCGCCAACAGAACACAATCAGCAGCAATGCAGCATAAGACTATTGTCAATACATCCACAGTTTTCGCCATCCGCACTTTTAATCTGCCCCTATTACTCACGACTCTTTCTTTCACCGAAATCGCTCGAGACGAATTTCGGTGAAATAACAAATTTTCAATTAAATATTGATGTCTCTATTTGAGGTGACGAAGTGTTCAGATACCAGCGGGATTATCAGACTTGAAATGTCATTCTCTTACTGGAGTTGTTACCGCTACGATCGAGACGGCGCATTGGACGGTATCGGAAAATATTAAGCGTCAGTTTTATTGTAAAACAAGCAATAGTACTTTTAATGTCAAATTCATTACTGACACAAATCAACATTACGGTTACAAATATAGATAAAACTGGACCCTTAATTCTCTCTATAATGTAGAGACGTCGTTAAGAATGGTCATTGTCATATCAATTACCTGAAACACAAATTAACCTATTGGTTATTATAAGAGAGAAAAAACAAGATGAAATTAAATATATTTCAGTTAACATATATAACACTACTTTAAGTAAATTTTCCTATATATCTGGGTAGTTTCTCGAAGTTGTTACATCCACTACGAGACCATAGCACTCTCGTAAATGTCCACTACGAGACCATAGCACTCTCGTAAGTGTCTGATCACCATTTATAAGAGATCACTATGAGAATTTTTAATGTAGATACAAGAATTTTAAAAAAACCAATACCTCTCATCTATAGGGTCTACAGCTGTATGAAGGTTACCAACAAAATAATACGACTGCTCAGAGAACATTAACATCAATGTTAGACTTAACAAATTTCTATTCCAGGTTATAAACATTGCTAAGGGATAGTTTTAACATTGTTTAGGACATGGATTTATTATGTATTTATCTTTTAATGTCACTGCGTGAATCTTTTACCCATATTCAAGGATATTAAGGACATGGAAGGAAATGGTCTCTATGGTCCATTTACATGGACTTATGGACATATTGTAAGGACATAAAGTAGCATTGTTAAATGTCCATTACATTTCTGGATACACTTCTGTATATATGTACGCGTGTATGGAGAACAGGGCTCCAAGGTTATGAAAGATGTTTAGTAAGATTTAATTTTCTATGGGGATTTGCGAATAAATACTTGAGTTGAGAAATGAAATTGTGCTCAGAAAATCTTCATAACCCCTCGGGGTCGGGATTCAGATGTATACGATTATTGTTTATTTACATACTGGAATATAGTGAGAACGAGTTAATTTAACTCAAGATTTTGACGTTAAGATCCGATAACGTGATGATAATGTGATGATATGATCCACACGGAATAGTCTGACACTTGACTGACTTGATGTCGTTATCAGGGAATTATGGGATGGCTATCAAGGAATTATGGGATGTATCTCGCTAAGCTGAAAAATACCAGTTGTGATGGGAATCTGTCATCTGCGATGTGCACCTTGCCACGTGCACTTCCTGTTTGCGATGCACACAGCGCCATCTACTTCCTGTTGGGAGTCAAGTGACTTCCAGTTCTAGACTAATACAGATTAAATCTCTATGAAGTTGTTAATATTTCAGGAAATTAATGTAACAACGCTATCACAAGATTAGACATAAATTGAGAAAATTGAACCTTTTATAATTATTTTTTTATAGATTTCTATTAAAAGGCACGTTAGTGACAGAAATAAGCAGAATAATCAAGTTATTTTTTTTTCACGAATTATCAATTACACACACATATTTCCAAATCAAGGTTATTAAAGATGAAAGCTAATCATACACTACTAATGCAAGGACAACAATACTAAGCTTCATAGCGTAGATGTATACGCAATATTCGGATTTCCCAACAAACCATTAAATGCGAGAAACTCAATCCAGGTATATAAAGATACGAGAATGCTACAAGTTTTCACAAAGAATTTACTTTGAACGTGTAAAATATGCATAGAAAAAACATTAACCACCTCAAACAAAATTGATACTTGAAATGGATGCCCATAATTGCCACCCAAAGGATGTCTTGAACATCAAAACAATCTCAAACGTTCACAAATGGATACGTTTTTCATCAACACCATACCGTATATCTTAAGCAGAAAAATGACAACAATGTGAGAATTCTTTGTAAATGTCAGCAGAGTCAGTAACTTCGACTGATTTCTTTCCATCCACGCGGATTTCTTTCCGTACGCACGGATCATTACTAAGAATAACAAACCTGATTCCTGAGCTGATAAATTCTGCATATTACGGAGCCCCAGGGGAGACAACTCTATCTGTATGTTGTATGTAGACGGAAGGTCTTGGGGCGAAAAGGAGAAATGGTTTGCAGCTGGAAATCTAGCATATTTCCCTAAAGGCAGGTTGATGGGGAACAGACATGGTGTGGTAATCCATGCTGGTCCTCTGTGACCAATGAGAGACATCGTTACTTGTGTATCCCATAGACAAGGTCGACTGATGACCAATCAGAGTCACTGTTACTGATATACCCCACAAGGCATTACAAATTGATAACTCCCAGGAATTGGAGACATCTCTGAATTGATTGCTAATGATATAGACTTGGAGACACCAGCCCTTTGGGAATAACAACGGACATTATAGTTTCCAAAGATTTCCAAAGTTTAAATAACTTTTCCCCCCCAAACACCATACCAAAATACTGTTTTTTGTTGCCATGGTTATTGGGGGAAAAATGCAATTAAAGTTTATGTTTAAAAAGGTGATCAGTTAGAAATATTGAAAGAAAAATCATAAAATATGCAAATGAAGGGAGATAATCACCAAAATATGAACAGATATGATATATAAAATATTTGTACTGCGCAAAAATCCAGCGTGGCGCTTCTCAGATGGGCTTTGTGCGAGTCTGCGTAAACAAGAAAAGTGTCGGTATGCAAAAGCAGAAATGGTCCAGTTCCTCTATATTAGTACAGTATAGTAAAGCTAATCAATATTAAACAGAAATCTGAAATAACATCTGAAAACCTCCCTTTAATCAAACTGCAGGAAGTGAAATACAAATGTATCGTAATAGAAATACAAATGTATCAGTTTTGCGCTCATATTTCACACAGCAGAAAGATAATTGCCATTAACATGAGTCTATTTTCTCCGTTTCTCTCAAAATGTAAATGGATGTACTCTTCTTTCAAGGTGATTAATTCTACCGTAAATATAATCCGACAGAACGCATTTATCAAATACGGTCGGCTGTAATACATATAGGCAAAGAGATAAGCTAGACTCGATCCACATAGAGACGGCTCCATCCAATCAGCTACAGAATTGACTTAGAGATGGCGGCTGGCTGCCATCTTGATTGAGTTATCTCCCCTTTATTTGCTGCAGAACTGCTGTATTCATTCTTCAAATATTTATTTGTTGATTTTAATTTTGGTTGAATATTTTGAAGATTTAACATATATTGCATTGGGAACACAAGACATATATGGTAATATCTACCTGTTCAATCACCAAAAGGATTAATGCTTATCATATTTATTTGTGTAGAACATATCTGAAAGTAATTTCCCTTACTGATCATAACTTCTTATATATAGTAGTTAGTTATTATTGTAAAAATGCTTGCAAGTTTTGAATCTTGGTTTTCTTATATTCATTTCCTACATTAGCAAGGTTCCAATATTCATGAAGAAAACAAGGCATTAAAATAAAAGTTTTGATAATGCAAAATTGTTCATATCAAATTAAAATGCTCTCATATGAATTCATAATACTAATTCCTCTACATGACCTTGCGACCCCATAAATAACTTTTTTGTTGGAACCCTTTTAAAGCCACATAATTTCTTCCTGAGCAATTTTATACTTGGGGACCTTTGACACCAAATTCCGACGAGCTACAAATTCTGAAATCGACATTACGATGATATCGCATGTTTCTTTACAACGTTGAAGACAAACCACTCCACATAGAGCACAAAGATTAAATTTGTTTTTTTCCTCTTCCACGCTCACTGGTATGATATAATTCTATTATATGTCATGATTATCGTGCCACTAGGTGTCGCCTGTGCTGCAAAAAAAGATCGTATCGCATGATAGCACGGGAACAGGATGTAATCAACGATATGCCAATGAAATCAAGCATTGCTTCATTTGTGATTGATTTAACCGTAACCCTCGGCGTACATTAATGTTTCGTATCACACGCTTTCTCCAGGAGCGTTTACGGACTTCGGACCAGTATGTCATAACCAATAACATGGATATCACTCACACGATGAATTACCGCCGATACCGTGATATAAGTCGCTCATGAATACTGACGGGAATGAAGATGCCATATTCAATAAAGTATATATTGCAACAATATCGTTATCAATTTCCTGTTTAATCACGTCGCTGTATCTTTAATGCTAATGTAGAATCTCGTGAAGTCAGCAATGCAAGTAAATAAGTAAATTTATGACAGTCATATATGACAATAATGGAATGGCTCGCTTGTGCGTTATATATATCGGTTAATCCACGAGAACAATACACTCAATAATGAATCAGATATAGTAATATTGATAATCGTTTCTAATTTCTTCATAATATTATTTACGACAATCTGAGAAATGTTTCAAAATACAGTAAGATGTAATTTAATATAAAATAATATTATTTTGTAATATCTGATAAAACATGAAATGATATTATGTCACAACTGATACATTAAGTACTTTAGAAATAAAAAAATATATAACATATTTGATGGATATTCATAAGAGTATATTGAATCCAACCAAATGAAATGAGTGTATATTATTAATAGAACATATCATGAATTCCATGAAAGAAAACCATACATCTTTCACAATTTTTCTCTGATTGTGACCCGATATCATTTTTCACTTTGCGATCATCAAACAGGAATAAGACGGCTGCAGAAACTCAATAGCACTTCAAGTAACACTGTCTTCCTTAAAACTAGTCTTCGGAAGTTACAAGCCTATCCATCACAACCGACTCCGAAAGAAATCGCTAACGGATATTCTGATTTTCCTAAAGCGTGTTCCGTGATTTCAATATCATTAGCAACAAGTTAGAGATGGACAGACAACTCTTGTGTAAAGACGCATTACTTGAAGGTTAGCCGGGTCGCGTACAATCGTTCAAAATTAAAATACTATCAATCAGTTGCCATGCAAATAGCATCGGAATCTGGGAGTTGGGGTTCGGCGGTGTCAAGCTTGTATCAAATAGCCGAGTGGCGTCTCTTAACAGTAATTTAAAACTCCTAACAGCATATGCTGGGCGCTCAGCGAAGTAATCAGTCAAACAAGACAGATATTAATATGTAGAGATTGGTAATGGCGCTTTCACATCGGTGTAACATCTGAAGAGTAGTTGTCACACGAGCAGTATTTCATCTCAATCAAAATCTCAGGGTATTCGTTAGACTTGTTAACTGCTGCTTGATTAAAATCTGCATTTTTAATTAGATTACGGTGGGGAAAACTGTTTTAAATTAATATTAAAGCGAGGATTATAAAGCGATAAAAGATTTACATTTAAAATAGTTAATTTAGAAGCAAGTAATTATTTTAATTGTTTCGAAATCTTGTTTCCCATGGAGATATGAATCATTATCTCTCTTGCAGTACATGCATTGTAAAGGATATTTTATATTTGATTGAAACACTGGATAAAGTCATATAAATCACCAATATTATTTCAAATTTCACAATTAAGGAACATTTTCTATTTAAATCGTATTATTGTGATATGGCACATTTAAATATTTGCTTATTCTTTACAATAAGGACACATTTTGTTAAGAATTTTATTGTCAATTAAAAGTGATTGCTTTAATTGGGGAGTTAAAAACGGAAAGAAATAGAATATTTACTAACTGTATTTATCAAATTTTAAACTTGGGCGCAGATTTTCTGTTTGAATCGACAAAGCTTATAGTGTATCTATCCTGGCACTGTTATGGAGAGTTAGGGGTATTAATTCTGGATCCAAATTATGGGAATTGGACCCGACAAGTGAGCATTAACAGACACAAAGGCTCCATGGACTAACAGACTGATGGTAGAACTACAAAGTACAAGAACATTAATTAACATGGAATTTAAACTTGTACAGTGCTCCCTCGATATAACGCTGAAGTTGGGGTCCATGACATGCCACCCGCGTTATATCAACGAATACCCCGAGTTTGTATCCGAATCCGCGGTTCATCGAGGGAGCACTGTAGTTCTGTGGAGAGCATGTGGGTGGAAGGTGGGTGTCGGAGGTGGTGGGTGGGGGCTTGTCTAACAGTTGTGTGTGGTAGGAGGGTGTGAGGTGGTGCCGGTTTAACCCTCTCTCTGCTGGATTAGGCATAGACTCAGCTCTTTATGGCATCTCCAGTTGCCTTCAGCATGGAGAGGGTTAATGATTGTGCGATGGTAAAGGCATTGGATAGTGCGCCCACACAAACTGTCTCATATTTGCATCTTGTCTGAAACCAATAGTTCAAAATTTCTTAATAATAGACCATGTTCATTCAAGAATGACATCTGGTAGACT
>JAUTBZ010172013.1:0-10271 GCA_032361785.1 Lepetodrilus galriftensis | reverse complement strand
TCATAGTGTGCAATAATCAGTGAGTGAGTGAATATTGAGTTTAACGTCGCTGCGGGAATCTTTCACCCATTTGCGACAATGTGCAATAATCAACCGATGGATGCCTATAGCATTACAATGAAGTAAGGAATTACTGCTTTACATCACAGCAGAAATATTTCACCCATACTTCTAACACTACAAAAACAAGCAATATGGAGCTTGGAAGTTCATCTAGAGTATTTACCATCACAATTACAGTAGATCTCGCATATAACGGACTCATTGGGACCGGCTATTTCTGTCCGTTATATGCAAAGTCTGTTATACGCATATGACTTCAGATTCAGTCAGTTATAGGTGAGTGTCCGGTTTATTCGAGGCCGGTATATGCGAGGTCTACTGTATATGTAAGTCACAAGGTATAAGAGAAGTATACAATGAGTCAACAGAGGTACGGTGATTTGAGTTGAGTTCATACTGACTACATACTAGCCACAGCTGACGAAGTGATAGGGTTGAGTGTAGGATTACAACACGTGGACAAACCTAATATGATACGGTCGACCAGCTAAATGACTAGCCCAATATCCAGACTTCCAAAATCTGAAACAGAAGCGAGTCCATGCATGAATTTGACATAAAGTAATATAGGTTAGTTCGTATGAATTCACAAGTGAATAATCTCGAGGAGCATTGATAAAGATCTATAAATACATAATTTGAATATTTAATTTATCCCTTGAAAATTGATTTACAACGGAGAATATTCTCATTACAGGATATCTGAATGGAATGATGTACCACCAGTACTACATAGCCGATTGTTTGCGAAGCTCTTTTCGCAGTACAACGGCCAGGCATCGGACGTCACTAACCTGAATCCATCCATTTCCTTGCGGTCGCTGCAGAACGGTGTGTAGCCGTACGGCGCGCCACCCAGGTCAAGGTCATGCAGCTCCTGTAGGTCTGTCCTCACAATCTGTCAACACCAGGAGTGACGTCGTTACTCGCACAAACATACAGAGCGATATATATACCGCCCACTAGCCCCAATAATTATCAATAGAATAGATGGTGAAAATCTGCATATGGTAGGAGTGATGTGACTTGAAAAGAAAATGTAACCTACCTGATCTGCATCCACAAATATGAACTTCTTTACACTCAGTGGAAACAACACGTCCAGAAACAATATTTTATACCTGCAACGAAATGGAAGAACATTGTGTCATATTTAACAGCTGAATGCAGGACATGTGAATTAAGATAATATGAAAGAATATGACCATCCAACTAAACAATGACAAATAACTAATATAAGTTGTAAGATATGGCAAAGCTCACTCACCCCCAGATAACTCTCTGCTTCTCCTTCTGTTGTATAAGCCACCGCGGCCATTTGTATTGAACTAATTCATACTCGAATCCATGTTCTTTAGCCATGTGTGGGATAAAATCCTACAAATATAAGAAAACATTTTAGAATTAATTTTCTCTTAAATGGGATCTTCATAGTGGAAGACATCAATTTACTATATCATGACAGGAAAGTACTACTAGTTGGAAATCTGACATAGTTTATGTGTAAAGACAATATGGGTATAATGATACTAACCTTAAATGTTGGAGATAAATAATTTTTCAAAAACCAAAATTTCACTTTGGATTTGGTATTTTTCAGAACACTCATCATCATTATCCTGAAAAATAAATAAGGAAATTATGAAGCAAGTAAGTGACTATGGAGTTTAACATCGCTGCAGGAATCTTTCACCCATTTGAGATGACAGGAAATTATGAAAGTAAGAAATCAGCATAGTACTGATTGTACAAATTGATGAAACAGAATCATGCCGATCCTGGGATTCAAATCCGAGTTGCTGGATTGAGAGTCCAACGCTCTACCGACTGAGCCAAAGGAGTAACCCCGCTGGCCTAGACACCCCTGGCTACATTGACACTATTGTACAAATTGTTTGAGTGAGATAAAATTCCCACATATTGCACTAATAGTAGTAGCACAACGGTAGAACACTTGGACATCGGAGAAAATTTTGAGTTACTTACCCGCAGAGCAAGACAGGGCAAGTAACAATGGCACCAAAGGTGCTAAATGTTAAAAAGTAGGTTGCCAGCAGTGCAATTTAACTTGCCCCTGTACGTCGGGGATATGTTAGTCCAGAGCCCTGTGGCTGTAAACCCCAGTTAGAAGTAGAAAGTAGACGCCCACGCACCTGAGGAAGCGTTCATACAGATGTCCGGACGCCAGGGAGAAGATGTTCAATGTGTTGTCTTCGTCTTCATCCGACTTCTGTCCAGAGAACGAACTGCAGCAAGGAAATACAGAAAAACTTGTCAGAAAATGTTATTCAGCAGTTTACGACATTGGACAAATACGACTTCAAGCAGTGGTTTTTCTCTGGCGTGGAGGATGGCTTATTGCTGAGACGATAATAACGAGATCTGACTGATTCATTCATTTAATGCTTAATTTCGCTGCAGTAATATTTTACCCACATGCAACTAAACTACTAGTTAACAATTAAGCAGTAATCTAAAAATATGTAAATAAGTATCAAATACATTGCAAAAAGGACAAGACCAAAACACAATTAGACATGTAAACTAACTAACAAAGAACAATTTGAAGAGCATCAACTATATGGCAAGCATAATTGTAATGAGTGGAACTGTATATCTCAATGTGACATGTCCATCCGTGTAGGAGTGACTGTAGGTGTCTCTCATTGGAGTAGCACAAGCTGTGTTTCTTTTGCCTCGCCCGGCTAGCTTTGGCATGCACCGCTTTGGTTGATTCGAGAGTATGTCATGTGACAGAGATAATGAGTGAGTGAATATGGAGTTTAACGTCGCTGCGGGAATCTTTCACCCATTTGCGACGGTGTGACAGAGATAAATAAACAACTCGGCTGAAATGCCACCAGATAATGGCATAAGAGGCCCAAGAGGGCTAGAAATTAGCTGGTTGGCTTGCAAATATAACAATCTAGCCACAGGAAGTGACATACCGGTAAGTGGTTTATTCAAATCAAATGCTCCCACTGCGAGGTGGCACTACAGTCACATACACCACACATGCACCACTACACAGAAAGCATGAGATAACAGCAATACTCAATTGTTTACGCAGGTACATGTCGGCTAAGTTCTACCACAAACATACAGACGCACAGATACTTACTCCAACATTGTTCTAGCAAACAAACAAAAAGCATTCCATCATATCCACACAACCAGAATTTGACCGTGAAAACAATTGTTAGTAATTACATAACAGTCAACTTCAAACACCATGCCAAAGATCCTTTGTATTATGAATATCTTGCATTGTTCAAGAAACAGTTTTCAAGCAAAACCATAGACTACTACACATTAAAAATATTTTAAGATAATATTAATTTTCAAATGCAACTTTAATAATTAAACTTCAAAGATAGTTTTATGATTGTTGGAACAGATTACTAGACTTAAAATATTAGCGTTATATTTGTATTCAGATGTTACACTCAGGGTGGTTTTATATTGAAGGCTTATAATCAGCAACCCCGACACGTACAGTGAACATCAATACACTGACAATCTATCCTGGACGCCGTACAGTTTTCGTCATAATAAACTACAGTGCTCCCTCAATATAACGCTGAAGTTGGGGTCCATGACATTATAATACCCGCGTTATATCGAGGGAGCACTGTACAACAGCTCAAAGTATTAGCAAGCATACCTTGTGACTAGGACAGGTACAACATCTAACAGTATCGGTAGTCACTAGCATGATACATACACCGGCTGTTAGTATGAGAAGTCGCACACTGCGACCAGCACTACGTGACACACAGGCAGTCTATGTTAGCAGCACACGGAGATCAGCAAAGTACTTACTTGCGGACATACGACGCCACTGACCTTGAAAGGGAATCCCACAATCCCTGGCCCTCCTCGTCGTCCTGTAGGAGCTGCTCCTTCATCTTGTCCGATTTCTTCGATACCTTCGAAAATATCCACATTTCAAATTTAGAATGGGTTAAAGTTACACTGAGAATTTACAAGGAATCCACTAAGCAGTAAACATTTTGACAAACTTGGAATTCCCTCAGTATCTGGGGCGATAATGATTACATTAGCTTTACGTTATTAGCTTTACGTTGCAGTGGGAATAGTTCAGCCATACGCGAGGACGCACAGTAAAGTAAGCACATCTGCGGTACAGACAATGCATCCTATCAATATTGAGTCAGAAAGGTAACATTGATGCCGGGCTCCCAGGACAGGATTTATTAAACACAGGGTCTTGGGCTCTGACGTCCAAAGGTTCCATGATTGCGCTCCCATCCCGCCCTGCTGAGGTAGCTAACATTTCACGTACCTTCACTCTGATTATTTTACTCTTGAAGCTACCAATGGCAACAATGACGTCAGTCGAACCCTTCGGTGTGTCCGTGAAGTCGTGGCTAGAAAGAAGTCGCATGGGATTATTTATTAACATTGAACCGTTAAAAACTGACAGGCAGACATCTGTTCAAGACATACCTGTTCACCTTCCACAAGGATTTAGAGAATAACACACTTAGTACGAGTGATCACAGAAAAAATGCCCCAAGTGAAAATTAACGTTCACCGTTCGCTATGAACATTAACTAGCGCTGGGAGTATATCCTGGTGCATGAACGCACTTACGCTATATACATCTACTTATTATTTTTATTAAGTAAATTTCTTGGAAACAGATACACATCTCATTTCTTTATTAACGCTCTCCATGCTGGAGGCAACTGGAGATGTCCTAAAGAGCAGTGCCTGTATCCAGTCCAGCAGGGAGAGGGTGAATCTGCGTGACGTGACGTGACACCTCAGTTTTACCTGTTGATATCGTAAATCTCCCTGGACCGTCCCTCTCGGAGCTTGAGCTGCCAGACACCGGGGTTAGCCTTCAGCTGGAAGTAGCCCTGCAACACACACAGCACTGGGTCAGTTCAGAAACATATCTGGCAATACAGCGAACATTGTAATCATAAATAAGACTACCTTTAACCCTCTCCCTGCTGGATTAGGCACATGCGCTACCTTTTAGGGCATCTCCAGTTGCCTCTAGCATGGAAAGGGTGAAGGGGTTTGCTTGTAATGAGTCGATGACTTACCAGATTTGCCATGACGATGGTATCCATGACAGCGGGGGTGCTGTTGGTGCCGAGAATGAACTGCAGCCCTCGAGGTGGCTGCCCCGTAGACGCGTCATGACAGTGACCTGGAGATGACCACAGACGAGAGAGATTAGAGAAAGCTGCTAGTGGGACAACTGATTATAATCTTGTTCTGAAGTAGCTAACTCATGGACAGAGGGTTTGGTTGAAATGTCACTTACTGCAAGGAAAAGATAAATAAAATGACAGATTAAATGATTACTGATGACACTGACCTTCCAATAGAATGTATTCCAATTCAAAAGTTGCCTTGACACCATCAGGAACCTAAAACATTGAAGAATTGTAACATTGAAATGGTAGTGTACCAGTGAAGTGACGATGTAGAATTGTAATAGTAAAATGTGGATGTATCAGAACAGTGAAATGGTGATATAAAACTGTAACAATGACGGTGACCTCTGACACTGACCTCTTCCAGCAGGATGTTGTCAAGGTCGTACGGTGACCTGATGGATTCCACCAGCCAGCTCTCAGGCGGCTCCATATTCAAAGTCAGCAGAGATTTCTCCGGCATATCGGTAAACAGCCCCACGGGACCTCGTGTGTACGACCCATCAACTCTAAAGGTCAACTCGGGGTCAAGGACATACCGATAGTAGCTAAAATCATAAGAAATAACAAATATATATTAATTAATTCTTTCCAGTCCTAGTCCATATCATATTTGAAATGATGTCGAGGGATATATAGATTTTTTATCTACTGGTATGCCAATTATTACCAATCTGCAAAGACAGTCTAGCAGTATAGACATCACCATACTTACTTTTTCAGTGGCATTTCCGATAGCTTCTCCTTAGAATTCATGTAGATTTTAATGTCTACATTGGTAACTTTCTTCAGAGTCTGCAAAACACCAGAAAAGATATCATAGTAAAGTCACTAGTACTCAGCTAAATGATAGCAATCCATAGTAACCATTATGTTACACAATTTTCATATATTAAAGTGATACTTTTTCAAAGAACTTCATGTATCATCTATAAAGTCAGTACCTGTATAACGGCTGTAAGTTTCTGGGCGTCTCTAGACAATGGGTCCATGATGACTTCTATCTCAAAGGCAGGACTGTTGTCATTAGATGGGATCTTCAGGACGCTGTAACACAAGACACTAGTGCCAGATTACATCAACACAACAGATGTATCGGACAATGTTTCTCCACATATTCAGACACAAAGCAAACAGACCACTCCATATAGTCTCACCTGTGTTTGTCTCCAGTGAAGCTGACCTTCTTACGACCTTCAGTCTGACTTCTGGAGGTCAGCAGTGACGCCACCTTCATCAGTAGATTACTTCCCCTGATCAACACAAGAATAACAACCATCAGTCCTCACACTGGCCAATTATCCACAAAGTTAAGAAATAAATCGGTCCCTGGACAATAAATCCGCAGATTTCCGCGTATCTGCAGAAACTTGCCATGCATATCAGGGCTCTAGACTAATATTCTGAGTTACTTGCCCGCAGTGCTAGTCAAGGTAAGTTGCAAAGGCAATAAATGAGCTAAATGTTAAAAAATATCTTGCCCACAGAGCAATTTAACTTTCCCCTGTACATCTGGCATATGCTAGTCTAGTAGAGCACTGCCGGTAAAGAAAACATTTATGTGAGGATGACACTGGAAGTCGTGACTCACTCATCGTTGTCGTATCCGATGGTGCGGATCTGATCACGGATCTTCCTGGCGGACTGCTGCAGTGTGTACTTCTCCAGGAGACCAACGTCGTCCGGCAGAAACATCTCTGTGTCGTCCAGGGGGCCGATCACCTTGCCGTTTGTGACGATGCCACGAGCTGCCTCCTCGAAGCCGAGGACTTTCTGAACGAACGTCCGGTGAGACGTGAGGAACTTGTCATCCTGCTTCTTCAACGCTGCCAGATATGCTGGCATATCCATACCCTAAACACAAACACAACAATCACTGGCTTTGCATATCCATACCCTAAACACAAACACAACAATCACCTGACGGCATAGTTATGGTCTAATCATTTAAGTTTGCACTCTATGTTTAATGTGAACACGATAACACGTGCAATACTCACATGTACTTCCAGGTCGTCTAGCTTCTTTGTCCCCGCCACGACCTCTGCGTGAATGTCCTCCTTCACCAGCTTGGTAATGAAACTCTTGGCGATGTTCCCGGTCAGCACCTTCAGAGCAGTGTACACAGCTTTGCTCACAGCATTGTCCTTGGTGGCTGACGCAGGATTGAAAACAATGCCCAGACGCATGTCTGCCGAGGATTTCTGAAACAATCGACAAATGTTTGTTGTTATTTTAAACGATGGGTTAGGCGCATTATAAATATACTTATTATTATTATTATATTATTAATTGTCAATACACCACAGACGACTTGATGAATGAACCGCAAAACATTGTTATAGGAATCTTTCAGCCATTAGCAATGATGACACAAGATCACCATAGGACTATTCCATTTGCATAAACTGTCTAGGTTCAACGTATGCCGCTGACATACTTCCTGTGGCTAGACTATTTTATTTCTGGTGACCGGAGCATTTCAGTTGGAGAGGAAGTCAGCCGAGTTGTTTTATTTGCACTTTTGCCATCACGTGACATACTCTCAAACCAGCCAAAGCGGTGCACACAGAACATAGACGGCTTATGCAAAAGAAAAGCAGCTAATATTAACCGGTGGAGTCATAAGCAGCACAATACTCACCAGATGTTTGACAGCATTGTACATGAGTTCTCTCCCCTGCACAGTCTCCAGATCGGCCACCACCCAGATACTGACGGATCTCAAACCTTCCTCCTCTGTAGCGACGAGAACACACATCAAACATGGCGGCCACACTCACGTCATAGTCTGCTTAACACAGACTACAGCAAACACTAGTGGCTTGGAGATTGTAGACCTCAGTAAACTTAGCATGCGACACAAAGTAAGTTTCCAGAATTTGTTCAATTTACATCAAAATTGAGTCATATCAGTTATGATATGGTTTCACTTTTGCTAGTTACTAGCAGCGTTATTATTTTTAATAAGTAATGTTCATATTTACATATCCTTTTGAAGTACAGTGCTCCCTCGATATAACACTGAAATTGGGGTCCATGACATGCCACCCGCGTTATAATATCCGCGTTATATCAACGAATATAATTGGAGAAAAAAATAAGAATTGTTTTTTTAAAAGATTTTTTTTTATTTAAATGGACCCCGCGTTGTATCCAAATCCACGGTACATCGAAGGGCGTTATATCGAGGGAGCACTGTAAAACAATACTTACCCCTGCGTGTCAGATATTTCATATTTTCTGTCATGATGGACGCCATGTCCTTGGAACTCATAGCAGCAAATGATTGTGGGTCATTCAGGATACCTCCATCTGATAACAGCAAGGAATAGGTCAACTAAACACACTACATGATGTCAACATGACACATTGTGCCACGTGAACCTAAAACATTACATGAAGTTATCTAAAAATGCAACGCCTTGACAAGAAATGACGGTCGTGAGCACTGCCGTCAGAGTACGTCAGACCATGTCAGACACTGGGTTAAAAGTTCCCACTCGCCCACCGGTGATGTTTTGTTATCTATATCATTATTCAGGCAAGCACGTTTTTAAAATTAAGTTCCATCCCTGTATTAACCTTCTCCCTGCTGAATAAAGTCAAAGTGTTCTATTTCTCCATGTGATCGGGCAAGTTAACTCGCCTTCAGCAGGGAGAGGGTTAATACAGCCAAGTAAGTGAGTGAATTACTGTTTCAAGTCACGACGGGAATCTTTCATCCAATTACCTACCTATGTTCTCTGAGAGGTCCAGTGTCTTTGAGGAAGGGGAGAGAATCCTGGAGTTAAGTCGTGGGAGGACGTTGTCCTTCTCCATGAACCAGTCGAGAACATTGACGCCATCATACAGCTCCCCCTGGTATACACAACAACACCTCCATTAAACATGGCATGCATTCACGCACACATTGGTATCGTTTGAAAGAGTGTCCATTAATCTATCTAAAATGCACTTACTTCAAACTGTTTAACGTAGGATAATTACGAATGGGACTCGAGAAGACGACATGGGTATCAACGTTTAGTTTTCTTCAACACTAGCGAGCATGCAGCCAATCAGAGCGCGCTATACAAATACCGTTGTCAAATTCCTTACAGCGTCATGCGGCTGAAGGCAGTAATCATACAGTAAGCTGTGATACGACCGTCAGAGCTTCTCCGCCTGTACGCCTCCCTGCATGGTTACACTGAGACTGACTGAGACACTCACGTGGTACACGGCTTTCTGGACGAGTGGCATGGCCTTGAGGATCTCGCTGACCACGCCCTCCTCGAACGTGTCCTGCGTCAGGTGCTGTTTCTTGAGGGGGATTCCGTTCATCAGCACCTGGGGGAAGCCGCTCAGTCCGGACTGCGACACAAAGTCATTGCCGCCCTGCAACAGTGGATCAGGATTGACATAGGGTCTACAGTAGTAGAGTCACAACAGAGCCACGTATCATTTAACCTATCTGTCTGCAGTGATGCCTGACCCAGCCATGATTGTGATGACTTCAGCGAAAAAGGGTAAATGTTGATATTTACAAATATTCATCAACTACCATGAAGAGAATCATATGTAAAGAGATAAATATCCAAATAACGCTGACCACCCCATCCACTACTGACCACCCACCTTCCTGACATCATTGTAGTCGGAGTCGTCTCCGAACACGAGATCGAGGTCTTCTCCAGGATGCTGGGCAGTGAACTCCTTCAACACCAGGTCTACAGTGACCGCGTCCTGGCCAGCTTTCTCGTACACCTGTACAGAACAGACGGCCTGGACTTAGCCTGGTGTACATAGTTACACAACACAAGCCTGGTGTACATAGTTACACAACACAAGCACACAAACACCAACACACACACCCTCCTACACACACACCCTCCTACACACACACACACCCATCTACTCACACATGCAAACAAACATACATGCACACAAACACACACACACCCATCTACTCACCCATGCAAACAAACACACATGCACACAACCAACCCCCCCCCCCCCCCACCCTCTCCC
>JAUTBZ010172002.1:0-10272 GCA_032361785.1 Lepetodrilus galriftensis | reverse complement strand
CAAGATGCCCTCCCGTACCACCACCTGTCATAAGTATACTCATATTGCAATCCACCTTATATTAAATACATATTCATTTAATGCATAATAACAAATTTTAAAACTTCTTTCGCTTTACTATTGCCATCTATGGCTAATTGTGTCAATAAAGATTTAGATTGATTAATATTTTGGGAACATCCTATCCCTTTATAATAATTCCAAGCTACCAACATTTTGGCTTCATTGTCACCCAAGTCTGAAGCTATTACATAGTATTTATGTGATTTAGTCATATCTATAGCCTTATATTTCTCTATTTTATAATAATACCCCAATAAGAATGCTGACTTTCTATCTTTATCTTCTTTCACTGCTTCTTCTAAAAGTTTAACTGCTTTAGTATCATTCGCAAGATTATTATCTTGTAAATATATCACTGCCGTGATAAACTTATGGTTGACTACTGCATACAATAATACCGTAACAAGAAGAATAATTATTATTTTTTTTATCATGATTAAAACCTATACTTTAAATTTATTTGTAGCCACGTTGTACGTTTCGTACTGTACACTAACGCGTCACTTTTTTGTGTCAAAAATGCACTAGACAAATCATAATTTTCATATCTTACTCCAAGCGTTACACCTAATTCTTTTCCTACATATGATTTATTTTTTTTATCAAATCTTGTTTTACCCACATGTATTTTAGAATAGTAGTGACTATAATTATATTCTAAATCTACATATATATTTTTTGCATTTTTTTGATTTAAAAAACTACTAAGAGGAAAAGCTTTAAATTCACTACTCCCTAGACCATAAACATGTTTTAAACTACCTTGATAAACATCATATATACCACTTTTAATCAAGAAAGCTTTATGTTTATACGCTAAAAACAGTTTATAGCTTGCTTCATCATCGAACAAAGAGGATGAGGAATAAAATCTTAAGTGTTCTGCACCTAGCATAATAGAGTACTTACTATATGAAAGGTATATACTGGTTACACTATTGTCACCATTGCTAAAAGCTGTTATCTCACTATCAATCCCATTGTTAGTATAGGTAATATTTGTACCATATAAATTTTTTAGAATATAATTTTCATAATATGTAGGTTGTAATGCCGTATAATGTCTAAAATAAAAAAACTTTACATTTAAGCTATCATACTCTCCTGCAAATAAAATTCCATCAAAACTTCCATTCAAGAGGTTGAGACTCATCGCTTGTCTACCTAAACTCAAAAGTATATGATTAGTCACATAGTAATCCAGCGACAAACTATCAATAATAGCTCTATTATCATCTATGATTGATGAACTATTTTTATCTTTTGATGTACAAACATTTTGATGAAAACGTATACTACTTCTTAGGTCTAAGTCCCCATCTAAAAACGATAGTCTATTTTTCCAATTACCATTAATTGATAACAAATGATAGTCATCACCTCCATATTGTAAAGTACTATAGTCCAAAGAGATCACACTTTCTTCTGCCCATACTAATGATATAAATAAAATCATTCTAATCAAGTTTTTCATTTTATGTCTGCCCATGGACTTATTACCTTTATAACTTTAGGTTTTGATGTAGGCTTTGGTTTCGGTGGTGGTGTTGGGTTTGGCGGTGGCGTTGGATTTGCGCTTGGTTTTGGCGGTGGCGTTGGATTTGTGCTTGGTTTTGGCGGTGGCGTTGGATTTTCTTCTAGCTCTCCCGAAAAGGTTTTCGTATTATGCAACAGTACATTATTACGTGAATTACTAGGGTTTGGATTGTTATCCCATAACGTTTTACGTGAGGAGCCCCTGCTTCTAACTTTAAAATGCATTTCATTATCCCATAGAGTTACAACCCAGTTATATTCACTTTTTTTAATATGCTCAAACCATCTTAATGCCTGATTTTCTATTGTTATTGTCTTTGACATAAGTACATATGTCATACTTAAGATTATAAATATAATTTTCATATTTTTACTATAATAGAAAAGTGTTTAACCAAAGTTTAACACAACTATTGTCCCTTCATTTATTTGACTCTGCATAAATATATTTATCTGATTTCTCTCTGTCATACTTTTAACAGAGGCTAACCCTAGTCCATTCCCTTCTATACTATAGTTTTCACGGTAGTTTTGTTCAAATGCCCTTTGCACTTCTTTCATACCTATACCTTGATCTTCTATAATTAACCTCTTCTCTTTCAATGTAATATTGATAAAATTATTATCCCTATTGTACTTCACTGCATTAGAGAGTATATTCTGTAAAATACGGTATATATCTGTACGGTTTACAAAAACTATTTGTTCTTCTATATTCATTTTAAATACTTGCATTTCATACTGTATTCTAAATTCTTGTACTATCTCTTCTATCATCTCATGAAGAGCTACTTTTTCACGCAAAACATCTTCTTTTTCATCTACTAATGCTAGTAAGTCATGTTGCATACCAAGTAATTGATGGGATGATGAAAGAATATATTTTAATTTCTGAGAGGGAAGCTCTGCTTTTCGAATGAGTGACTTTACATTTAACATAATAGTCGTCAATGGGGTATTGATATCATGTACAATACTAGAAATAAAGTGATCTATCATCTTGGATGCTTTTTGAACAGGTCTAATAGAAAACAGTGACAAAGCTATACTAATAGGTACAAATAATAACAAGATAAATAACAGTAAATACCCTAAATCATGACGTACCTCTTGCATATTTGGTTTTTGTCTGGAGGTCAAATGACAATGTGCTTCTAGTTTAAGCTTCATGCACTCGATGTACTGCATCTGATCTGTGAGTTCCAGTTCTTTACGTAAGCGCTGATACTCTTGCATATAGTACACCGTTGCCAAGAGCATATACATCAACATAAATGCACACATAAACAGTGTAAAAAACCGGATAAAAGCACTTTTTTCATAACGTTTCAAAAATGTACCCTTGCCCCCTGATATTACGAAGAGCCTCTTTGCCTATGGCCATTTTGAGTTTGTTAATATACCCCCTAAATGTCGTATCAGTTATATATGTATCTTCATAAACCTCACACAATATCTGTTCTTTACTCACTATTTGGTTGGGGTGGGTCAAGAAGAATTCTAAAATTTGGGCATCTTTAGCATGCAATATAATTCTAGTGTCTCCATTAATCACTTCATATGTTTCTGGTAAATAATAGATTGTTTCAGTGATTTTATACTGTTTTTTAACTGATACTAAACGCCGAATACGTACAAAAAGTTCATCCATATCAAAAGGTTTTTTCATATAATCATCTGCACCTCTATCAAACCCTGTGATAACATCTGATGTTTTATTTTTAGACGTCAGAAAAATAGTTGGTGTTTCATCACCTGCATCTCTTAATAAAGCAAGTAGTTCAAACCCATTCATACCTATAACATTGATATCAAACAAATAAAGGTCAAATTTTTCAGCATAGGTATATTCTATAGCTTCTTCTGATTTATCTGTGGCTATAACACTATAGGACGCTTCTTCCAGCTCTTCTGTGAGTGTTGTGCGAAGATACTTATCATCTTCTAATAACAGTATTTTATGCATCTTTTCCCCTGCATGTGTAACATCATTTGTACAAGTATAGCATAATGTGTATCCAACATTCATCAAACACTCTTTAGAGATACTACAATCTATCATACCCTGAAGTAAGGGAATGAGGCTTGCTTTTATAAAGTTCACTTTAAAAATATATGGAGAAAAAATTATGAGAAAAAATAAATATTTAACCCCAAGACTCACTGTATTAGCTGGGCTACTTCTTAGTAGTAGTCTTGCTATAGCAGGAACATCTGATGACTTTACTGAAAAGGTAAAACCTTTCCCTATCCAAGATGCTAAAAAGAACTGCCTCTCTCAAGATGGTGTCTTTTTAGAAAACAACTATGTGGCTACATGTGTCACCCAAGAT
The DNA here is from genome assembly GCA_032361785.1 of Lepetodrilus galriftensis. NCBI lineage: Eukaryota > Metazoa > Mollusca > Gastropoda > Lepetellida > Lepetodrilidae > Lepetodrilus > Lepetodrilus galriftensis. Next base: position 6,340 of record JAUTBZ010172002.1, on the reverse strand, counting down.
GGTACCTTTGGAGCCCATCAAGACGTTTTAGGTATGACCTTTAATCCTGAAGGTACAGGTACCATCACTACACCTGACTTTTTACAACCAGGCAAAGCCTTTGAATTTTTCTCAGTTTCGTTAAATGGTCAAAACTATGCTAATAACAATACAGGAGAACAAGACATAGATACAAAGGTTATCCCTTTAGAGAGACTCTCTCATGCAGAGCAACCTGGTGGTGCTATGGCATATTCTGTTGTGCAAGGTAAAGATGGTGCTTTACTAGAGTTAACACAAAAGTATACAGTAGACCCCAATGCTAGAGAAATTATTGTCAGAGTGGAAATGAGAAACGTAGGGGAAAAACCCATAGAGAAACTTCACTATGCAAGAGGTATTGACCCTAACCAAGATGCACATACATACAACACACACTATACGCACAACACAAGAGGAGGTAGTTTTGGAGGGCTAGCCATAGATGTTGAAAACATTGTACAAGCTACGGGGAAGAAAACCCTCTTAGCGCTAGGTCTCTACTCTGTAGACAAGGAAGCACACAATACCTGTATTTCTGCAGCATGGACTATAGATGCTGTAGCAATTTACAATCGTGATTATGCTGTATGTACCACAAAAGACTCTTACTTTGACGCAACCATCAACCTAGGATTTAAACTAGGGTCTTTAAACCCTAGAGAAACAAAAGTTTTTTCATTTAAGTATCTTTTTGATGTTACAAAACCTACCAAACCTATAGATAGAGCTGCATTTATCATAGAGGTAAAGACAGACAATAATGGAGTATCTGCTAACAATGCATTTACTATCCCTACACGTGGAAGAGAGTATAACTATAACTACAATGTAGACTGTGACAGTGATGGCATCAACGAAGCAGTGGGTATAGAGGGTCATTATACTTGTGAGTATGAAAACCCTGGTACCTATACAATTAGTATTAAGGACAATACGGGTGAAGGTACTGGTTTCCCTGCAATTGATTTTTATAACTGGCGCAGTCCTTTTTATTATCACCGAGACAATCCAAAACTTATCAAAATAAAACAATGGGGTACAGGGGAATGGTTGTCAATGGATCATGCCTTCTTTGATTGTACTAACATGGACAGTATAGCAAGAGATATACCTAATTTATCATTTGTGACAGATACAAGCGGGATGTTTACTTATTGTAGCACCTACCAAGGGGGAACCACACCTCATTGGGATGTTTCTAATGTTACCAATATGAAATTTATGTTTTATGGAACAAGAAATTTTTCAAATAATAATTTATCTTCATGGAGTGTAGTTAATGTCACTGAGCATACTGGATTTTCTGATGGTTGGGGTAGCAATAACATCTCACCTTTTGATTAAAAAAATCTCATATGTAGCCAGTACCTACATAACAACTATACAAAGGGATGCAAGTACCTTTGTACCCCTTTCCTCCCATCCAACATTCATCAAACACTCTTTAGCGATACTACAATTTATCCTAACCTGAAGGAAGGGAGATGATTATCAATATACAGTGCTTTCATAAAGCTAATTTAAAAAAAGGATTTAAAATGAAAAATATTACACATATCCAGAGAAGTTTACAACTTAGTCTTCTCACAGTTGGACTGACTATTTCTACAACATGCTATGGAGGCACTTTTAGTGAAAATACAATAAATAATACTAAACCAACACAATATACACCCTGTACATTAAGTATCTCTAAATATACCAAAGAAAGAAATTTCAACTTTGGACAAGTTGGTACTTATATTATTGATGTATCCAATAGTGGGAAAGAAGATTGTTATAATGTGATAGTAACCGATAGATTACCACAAGGTATGACTATTGATCCTGGGTCTATCTCAAATGGATGGGATTGTGATTCAGATAGTGAAAACCCACAAACAGTGATGTGTTATTATGAGGAAAATCCTTTGCTTGCAGGAAATAATACAGAAGCACTGTCTTTTAATGTAGCTATACCGACAGAAGAAGAGGCAGGTGGGTATGGATGGAATAAACCTATTGATAAAGTGAAAAATTGTGCGACTGTTAGAGGGAAGGATACTTACAAAAATGTTATTACTAATTGTACAGAAACTATTGTTCACTCAACTATCAAAGAGAGCCCTTTTAAAATAAAAGTAGACACAAGAATAGACAGCCACAATCATCCGTATACTCAATTTCAAATCCCTACTAATTATGATGAATATAGATATAACTACAATGTAGATTGTGATAGTGATGGAATTAATGAAGCTGAAGGGGTATCTCGTAATTACACTTGTAACTATATAACACCAGGTATATATACTATCAGTATATCAGGAACCTTTCCTCAAATTGAATTTATAGCTAATTGTGAACATACCCGACCAGATTACTATAGAGTTATATCATTAGAACAATGGGGAACAATAGCATGGAAATCAATGCGTTATTCATTTATAAGTACCAAAAATATGCTAGGAAATGCTTTAGATACACCTGATTTATCTTCTGTTGAAGACATGTCATGGATGTTTAGACATTCAAACTTTAATCAAAATATTTCAAATTGGGATGTATCCAATATAAAAAATATGAGGGGCATGTTCATGCAAAGTGCTTTTACGGAAATATTAAGTAACTGGGATGTTTCTAGTGTTACCAATATGAGTGAGATGTTTTACGATACCAACTTTAATCAAAATATTTCAAGATGGAATGTTTCTAGTGTTACCAATATGGTTGGGATGTTTAGCACAAGTACATTTAATCAAGATATTGGGGATTGGGATGTATCTAACGTAACAAATATGAGTGCAATGTTTAGTAAAAATGAAGCATTCAATCATGATATTGGAGACTGGGTTGTATCTAGTGTAACAAATATGTCTCAGCTGTTTAGAAATGGTATATTCAATCAAGATATCTCAAATTGGAATGTTTCAAGTGTGACAGACATGCGTTATATGTTTTATGGGGCAAGGAATTTTTCAAATAATGATCTATCATTATGGAATATAGATAATGTCATTAATTATGTTGGTTTTTCTCATGGTTGGGGTAGTAATAATATCTCACCATTTTAATTAGGAGAAATTCTAAAGCTAGTCAATATCTATGCAACAATGATAAAGAGGATGCAAGACTACATCCTCTTTTCCTCATTCAACATTCATCAAACACTCTTTAGAGATACTACAATCTATCATACCCTGAAGTAAGGGAATGAGGCTTGCTTTTATAAAGTTCACTTTAAAAATATATGGAGAAAAAATTATGAGAAAAAATAAATATTTAACCCCAAGACTCACTGTATTAGCTGGGCTACTTCTTAGTAGTAGTCTTGCTATAGCAGGAACATCTGATGACTTTACTGAAAAGGTAAAACCTTTCCCTATCCAAGATGCTAAAAAGAACTGCCTCTCTCAAGATGGTGTCTTTTTAGAAAACAACTATGTGGCTACATGTGTCACCCAAGATGGTACCTTTGGAGCCCATCAAGACGTTTTAGGTATGACCTTTAATCCTGAAGGTACAGGTACCATCACTACACCTGACTTTTTACAACCAGGCAAAGCCTTTGAATTTTTCTCAGTTTCGTTAAATGGTCAAAACTATGCTAATAACAATACAGGAGAACAAGACATAGATACAAAGGTTATCCCTTTAGAGAGACTCTCTCATGCAGAGCAACCTGGTGGTGCTATGGCATATTCTGTTGTGCAAGGTAAAGATGGTGCTTTACTAGAGTTAACACAAAAGTATACAGTAGACCCCAATGCTAGAGAAATTATTGTCAGAGTGGAAATGAGAAACGTAGGGGAAAAACCCATAGAGAAACTTCACTATGCAAGAGGTATTGACCCTAACCAAGATGCACATACATACAACACACACTATACGCACAACACAAGAGGAGGTAGTTTTGGAGGGCTAGCCATAGATGTTGAAAACATTGTACAAGCTACGGGGAAGAAAACCCTCTTAGCGCTAGGTCTCTACTCTGTAGACAAGGAAGCACACAATACCTGTATTTCTGCAGCATGGACTATAGATGCTGTAGCAATTTACAATCGTGATTATGCTGTATGTACCACAAAAGACTCTTACTTTGACGCAACCATCAACCTAGGATTTAAACTAGGGTCTTTAAACCCTAGAGAAACAAAAGTTTTTTCATTTAAGTATCTTTTTGATGTTACAAAACCTACCAAACCTATAGATAGAGCTGCATTTATCATAGAGGTAAAGACAGACAATAATGGAGTATCTGCTAACAATGCATTTACTATCCCTACACGTGGAAGAGAGTATAACTATAACTACAATGTAGACTGTGACAGTGATGGCATCAACGAAGCAGTGGGTATAGAGGGTCATTATACTTGTGAGTATGAAAACCCTGGTACCTATACAATTAGTATTAAGGACAATACGGGTGAAGGTACTGGTTTCCCTGCAATTCATTTTGAAGATACTGCATATGGTGCAAAAGATTTTTTAAAACTCATCAAAATAAAACAATGGGGAGGAGGAGAATGGTTGACAATGGAAGGTGCCTTTTGGAATTGTCGCAATATGGATAGTGACGCTACAGATATACCTGACATATCGTCAGTAACAAATATGGGGTGGATGTTTTCTCATTGTAGCACCTACCAAGGGGGAACCACACCTCGTTGGGATGTTTCTAGTGTCACCAATATGGTAGCTATGTTTTATGGTGCAAGAAGTTTTTCAAACCATGATTTATCTTCATGGGATGTAACTAATATAATAGGTCATGATTATTTTTCTTTTGGTTGGGGAACAGGTAATACAGAACCAAATTGGCTCTAGACCCACAAAACTAAAGGAGAAATGCCTATAGAATCATTGCCATATTTAATATTTTAATATTGCTATGTATATTTATCTTTGAGCTATAAATAATTATATGTCAATTAAAATTTCACTTAAAAAGAAATACACTAAGCAATAGTTTTTTAGTGTATTTCTCTCTACTACTCTCCATTAAAATATGGCACTAACATCACGATATCCTTTGATAATATAGGTACCCATACGGGTTGACTTTCTGCATTATACATATCGGCACCTGCTATGTACTCTACAAGATTACTAAACCCGTCATCATCTGCATCTATTTGAGCATCTGATGGATTTAAAGGGTTAAGTCCATGAGAGTTTTCATCGTAATCTGAGATACCATCATTATCATCATCACTATCGATATCATCACGTATGCCATCATGATCGCTATCTAATCCTTGACTCCCAATCCAATAGACATACTTACTTACTTTTGTGTATACATCTGGAGCTGGATTGTTTATATCGTTACAATCCCTACCTCTACTTGCTATACCTAAAAGAGTATTATTCTGAATAAGGGGTCCGCCTGTATCACCTCCACAAAATAGTACTTCTTTCCCCCAAGCACAGAACATTGTATTTGTTATATCCTCATAAGTACGATTACAATCTGAGTTGGGAACACTATATACCATCCCTTCATGTAATTGGCTTGGAGAAATCATATTATCATTCACTCTCCCCCAACCTGAAATTTTTTGTTGATAGGTAGGAATACTTTTTAATGATTGTTTTAACTTAAGTATTGATTCTGAAAGAGGTGCTGGCTGTGGTATATCTATAGTCATGTAATTTATAGGTACTATATTAGTAATAGGTCTTTCAAGTTCTACAAGTCCTATGTCATTTTCATGTGTTGTATGGTTGTAATGCGGATGTCTAATAAATCTGCGTATATCATACCTACTTATGTTTGCTAAATTATAGCTTCCCATACCTGCCTTATCATAGCTATCAGATACATATGGACTATTATTCTTTTTATCAGTCAAACATGAAGCAGAGGTTAAAATCCACCGTGGTGCAATTAAGCTTCCTCCACAATAATACTGACTAGCATACTGTAAAGAGACTATGAACCGCCAACTATCATCATCTTCTGAAACAACTGTACCTTGCCTTACATTTGGTATAGATGGTGTTTCTCCATATATAATTGTACTCAAAACAATAAATATTATTAAACCCTGCAACATATACGTTCTCCTTTTTTACAAGAAGAATATTATAACATAACACTTCTCTTGTTGAAAAAAAATCATAAAAACTACACCATCCTTCCATGTATATCTCTAGGGACTTTTTTTGAGACCATCAGAACCATACCAATAGCAATACATGCTGCCCATATATGTGACCCACCATAACTTAAAAATGGTACAGCAATTCCTTTAATGGGAGTGATTCCTGAAATACCATACGAGTTTAATATAAATGCAAAAGCAATAAGTAATCCTACACCTATAGAAAATAGATA
>JAUTBZ010171991.1:0-10273 GCA_032361785.1 Lepetodrilus galriftensis | reverse complement strand
TAAAAAAGGAATAAAATGCAAATAGAAAATAAAGATAAAATAAGTGAAAATGATTTAATACAATTAATTGGAAATAATGCTGTTAGAGATGCACAAAAGGAAAGTTTAAAAAATGGTGTACCTAATGTTTATAGTAAAAATGGTGTCATTTACTTTCAACTACCTAATGGAACAATTACTATGGAAAATCCTTTAAAAAAAGGAGAATTATCTGAAAAGTTAAAAGAATTAACTGCAAAAGTATAACAGAGCATTCAATGGGTGCATTTAGTCTTAATATGATAGTCGTGAGCATTTTGTATTTTACGCAGAGTATTTTTGGATGCTAATTAATAGAGAGGTTTATAGTTGAGTAATTTTGATATTATTGGAGATATTCATGGTAATTATGTAGCACTAATAAATTTGTTAGAAAAGCTAGGCTACAAAAAAGATTTAGCGAATATTTATCACCACCCAAATAGACGGGTAATATTTTTGGGGGATTTGATTGATCGAATTCAAAACCAAGCAAAAGTAATTAATATTGTAAAACCTATGGTTGAGAAAAAGTATGCTTTCGCAATTATGGGAAATCACGAGTTTAATGCAATTTGCTTTCATACAGAACTATCCAAAACCAAACAACCATTAAGAAAACATTCAGAAAAAAATATAAAACAGCATAAAGCTTTTCTTGATGAGTTCCCTCTAGGAGAGGAAAAGACAACTGCTATTATAAACTGGTTTAAGACACTACCTATTTTTTTAGAGTTTGATAAATTTAGAGTTATTCACGCTTGCTGGAATAGTGAAGATATACAAAATATTAAGCCTTTACTAAAAGACAATAATCAATTAACCGACCAACTGCTAGTTAAAGCTTCAAAGCAAGATAACAAAGAGTTTCATATATTAGAAAGGTTATTAAAAGGTATGGAGCTAAAGCTTCCAAAACCATATTATTTTTTGGACAAAGATAGTAATAAAAGAAATGCTGTGCGAATAAAATGGTGGGATAATTCTGCAACAACTTACCAAAATTATTCAGTTAACACAAATAATGCACCTAATATTTCTTTACCAACTAACTTACAAAAAAAGGTATATATAGGTAACAAACCTGTTCTTTTTGGTCATTACTGGTTTTCAAGTGAAAAACCAAAAATAATTAACCAATCTTTTGCTTGTGTAGATTTTTCTGCAGGAAAAGGAGATAAACTAGTTGCGTATCAATGGAATAAAGGGGATGAGATTTTATCTAATGATAATTTTATTTTTGTAGATGCTAAATTAAACTAAAGTATAATAGATACAATCTATTCAAAAAATTAGAAACCATAATAACCCAAACAATCATAAAAATGGCAATAAGAGCAAATAAAAAACTAGGGCAACATTTCTTAACTGATTACGCAGTAATTGATAGTATTATTAGTGCGATAGCTCCAAAAGAAGGTGAGAATTTATTAGAAATTGGGCCAGGAATGGGGGCAATTACAATTGATATTTTAGAACAGGCAAAAAAACTAACCGTAATTGAAAAAGACAGGCGGATGATTCCTATTTTGAAAACCAAATCAGCTCTTATTGGTGAGCTTAATATAATTGAGCAAGATGTTTTAAGTGTTGATTATAAACAAATTTTAACAGGAGATAGTTGGAAAGTTTTTGGCAATCTTCCTTATAATATTTCAACTGCGATTATGCTGGATCTTTGTAAGCAAAAAAACATAAGTCAAATGGTTTTTATGGTGCAAAAAGAAGTTGCAGACCGAGTTAGTGCAGAGTCTGGCTGTAGGGCTTATGGGCGTTTGTCTGTAATTCTCAATCAAACTCACGAAATTCAAACTCTTTTTGATGTTCAGCCAAATGCTTTTAGCCCACCACCCAAAGTTATGTCTAGCGTAATTCTTATGCAACCTAGAGAGACTTTAGAATACCAAGTTGATAATCAAGAAAATTTTGAGAAAATTGTAAAAGCATCTTTTGCAATGAAACGAAAAACAATTAGAAATAATCTAAAAAAATTAATCAGTGCCGATGAATTAGAAAGTTTAGAAATCAACCCAAGCGAGCGAGCAGAACAAATGGAAGGAGAGTTATTTGCAAGAATTTCTAACTATTTAAATTTAAAACAAGAAAAGTAAATATTATGAATAAAATTGAAACTTTTTTCAGTGTTAAAACTGAAAACCTAGCAGAAATTTTATTACAACAAATTGATAAAACAAAATCTCCTTTTAGCAAAGAACTAATTTTAATTCCAAACTCTGGAATGCAAAGGTATTTGGAACTTAAGATTGCGAAAGATAAAGGAATTTGCACACATATTGATATTACTTATTTGGGGAGTTTTTTTAATAAATTTTATAGCAAAATACTTGCTAAACAAGGTAAATTCTTAATAAAACATAATAAGCATACAATTACTTATCAAATACTTAGCTTATTTAATGAGATTTTAGATAAAAATGAGATAGATGATTATTTAACTAAAATCCTAAAAAATAACCAACAACCAAATCAAAAGTATTATTTAGCTTCTACAATTGCAACTCACTTGCTTAAATATTTAGAGCAACGCCCTGAAATAATATCTTGCTGGGAGCAACAAAGCCTATTCACAGATAATATTCACGAAAGCTGGCAAAAAGATATTTACCATAAATTAGAACTTTCAAAACAATCAATATTCTTTTTAAAACAAAAATTTAATGATTTTATTAGAACTAAAAAGGAAGATTTAACAAAAATTATTCCTAAAACTATTCATATTTTTGGTTTTCATTTTATTCCAAAGCACCAACTTGATGATTTATTTAAGATTTCAGAATATATAAATTTAAAATTTTACTCAATAAATCCTTGTGTAGAATTTTGGGGAGATATTATTAAAAAAGAGGAAAAATTAAGGCAAGAAATAAGTGATTATGATAATAAAAACTTTGATATTTCAATATTATTTGAAGTTGCAAATCCACTTCTTGCTAGTTGGGGAAGCTCTGCTAAATTTTTAATTGACTCTTTAAATAATCATTCTACAAATAATTTAGATTATATTTTCAACGATAAAAATACTGAAAGTAATAATAATTTAGATTTTTTAAAGAACAATATCATCAACTTAGAAAATAAAAGTATTGATAATTGTAAAACTAAGAAATCAATTAAAGATGATAGTATAACTTTCAAAAAAGCATCTAGCCCAAGGAGAGAAGTTGAAATATTATATGATTATATTTTAGATATTTTAGAAAATAATGATGATATCAAACCATCTGATATTATTGTAACTATGCCTAGTATTGCTATTTACAGCCCTTATGTTAATTCAATATTTTCAGCAAATAAAGTATTACCTTTTAGTATTTCAAACCAAACTGCTGTTGATACCGATCCTGATGTTAATACTTTTTTAGCATTGTTTGATTTGATTAATTCTAATTTTTCTAAGACTGATTTTTTTAATTTTTGTAACCAACAAACAGTTAGAGAAATATTTGATTTTAGCCTAAAAGAATTAGATAGTATCAAGTTTTATCTAGATGAAGCCAAAGTCAATTGGGGTTATGACGAGAATCACAAAAGAAAATCACTGCTTAGTATTGAAGACAAAGATACTGAAATTGATACTAATATTTATAAACAAGGACATTTGCAAAAAATGTTAGATGGATTATATTTGGCTTATTGCTGCGGAAAACCATTAAATTATTCACAAAAAATTGATGAAGAAATTATTGGAGAAACTATTGCAAACAAACATTTTCGCACATCACAGGTTGAAATTCTCGCAAAATTAACTAAGTTATTTGAAATGTTGAAATTTGCAGCAAATATTAAGTTTGAACAAAAAACTTTAACAGATTGGTTTAGAGTTTTAAAACAACTTAGTGCTAATTTTAATACTAATAAATCTAAAAAAAACATTTTAAATGATTTAATAAACGACTGGTTTGAGCTTATAAAACAAACAAAACAAACTGATTTATATGATTTTTCTATAATTTACACCGATATTTATGAACTTATGACTACTCAAGAAATGCGTGGTCCATTTTTATCAGGATCTATTTCTTTTTGTTCTGCAATTCCTATGCGTTCTATTCCTTCAAAAGTTACTTGTATGCTTGGTATGAATAATGATTTCCCTACAAACCCACCTAAATATGAATTTGATTTGCTTGCAAATAGTTCCAAATTATCAGATAAAAATCTAGCTAGAGAAAGTAAATATTTATTTTTAGAATCTATACTTGCAACTTCTGACAAATTCTATCTAAGTTACAATGGTGTTGATGAGAAAACAGGAGAATTAATAAGCCCGTCTGTTTTAGTTTTGGAGCTTGAAGATTATTTACAGCAAATTGGAATTAATATCACAAAAACAACTGATTTAACTGAAGATTATTTACAAGCTTTTTCTAAAGAATTATTTTCTCCAACTATAAAAACATACTCTCCTTTTTATAAAAAATCCAAAAAAGAAAAAATTATAAATTTAGATAATAGTGAAAATATAGAAATTGATAAAAATTGGACAATAAATAAATTAACTAAAGCCTTAACTAATCCTATTAAATTTTATTTAGATAAAAACATAGGTATTTTAACAAAAGAAATTACTTCAAATGATGATTATGAGGCACAGAATGATAGCTTTATTTCAGCACATAATGCTTTAGAAGAATGGTTTGTTAATGACTGCCTTATTAGGGCGGAGCTAGAAAATAGTGATACTAAGTCTAAAGAATATTCTAAGGAAAATTTTAGCAAATTACTTTTAGCAAAAAACTTACAAGTTCCAACTATTTTCAAGGACTTTAATTATAAAAATCATTATGAAAATATTGAAATTTACTTAAAAACTTTATATCAACTAAACCTTAATAATCAAACAAATATTCAAATTCTGTGGAGTAATAATATTTATAATATTATAAATGAATTTAATAGTATTTATGATGATAGGTTTATTCTTACAACTTTTAGTAAGTTTAAATTTAATAATTTGCTGAAAACTTGGCTTTCACATTTAATTTTAAATACCAAAAAACAAATAACTAGTATTTATGTATTTAAAACATCAACTGCAAAGAAAAAAGAAATTTTAACAGTTACTTTTGCACCAATTATAGACCAAGATATTGTAAGCAATCATATTAATAATATTTTAAACCTTTTAGAAATTTGCTTTACAAAACCTATAATTTTCATTCCTAAAGCAAAAATAACTAGAGCTAAAATAGATATAGAACAAACTCTTAATGAAGATATTCTATTGGATAATATAAAAGAGGAAATCAATTTGTGCAAAGAAAATTCAGAGCAACAATTTGAGAACTTTTCTAAGCTATGGAATGCACTCAAAGGTGGAATTGTAGAGGTTTTAGACTAATGAATATTTTCAACCCACTAACCTGCCCTCTTTCTGGCTCTAACTTACTTGAAGCAAGTGCTGGAACTGGAAAAACATACAGTATTGCTTTTTTATATTTACGCTTAATTGTCCAAGAAAAATTAGAAGTTAAAGAAATTTTAGTTACAACTTTTACAAAAGCTGCCGTCTCAGAACTTAAGTCTAGAATTTATCAACAAATTATTACTTTTGAGCAACTTTTGAGAAGTGGTAACCTAGAAAATTCAGATAAATTATTAATCCAACTTTATAATAATATAGAAAATAAATCACAAACAATCAAAAGACTACAACTTGCAAAAGCAGAGTTTAATTATGCAAAAATTCAAACTATTGATGGATTTTCTTTACAACTTTTAAAAGATAATTATCTTTCTTTAAACTCATATGATGTTAAAGATGTTGTTAATAATAATCAAGAAATCATAAAAAAAATATATATAAATTTAGCCAGTAGAAATTTCAAACCTTGTGAAAATATTAATAAAGAGATGGTTAACCTTTTAGCCAAAAAAAGTGTTTTGGATATTAGTGAAATAATAAATAGTATTTTAGAGGTTTGGGGTAATTTCAAAAATGCACAGCCAACTATTTGGGATTTTGATAAAAAATTAAAAGCTAAAGTTAAACAATTAAATTTATTTATAAAAGATAATAAACTAGAAGTTTTAGACTTTATGAACTGCTTAAAAAACCAAAGTGGTAAAACATATAATGAAAATAAAACTAAAAGTAATTTAGATAAATTAGAAAATTTCTTAGATAACTTAGAGAATAAACCCACACTTGCTATTTTAAAATATTTTACTACACAGCAAATAAAAGAAAAATTTGAGGAATTCAACCCTACTTCGGAACTTAAAAAGAACTTTTTTGAAGCTTGGCAGTATGTATATAACAATCTTAGTTTCTTAGTTAAAAAAGAAGATAAAGTTTTTTATAATACTATGTTTTGTTTAGCAACTTATATAAAAAAAGAGCTTCCAAAATATAAAACTGAAAGTTTAATTCTTACATATTCAGATGTTACAAAAATAGTTTCAGAAAGTAACTACTTAGAAAATAACTTAAAAACTGATATAAAAGCAGCACTAATAGATGAAGCACAAGATACAAATAAACAACAAATTACTTTGTTTTCTAGCTTATTTATAAGCACTAATAAAATATGCTTTTTTGTAGGAGATCCAAAACAAGCTATTTATGGATTTCGTGGAGGTGATATTTTTGCTTATTTAGAAATTTCAAAAATAGTAAATAATAAATATTTGCTTGATACAAATTATCGCTCAAGTAAGTCACTAAATAATTCAGTTAATTATATTTTCTCTAAAAATAGCCCTTTTGGCAAAGATATAAGTTATGAAAACATAAACTCACAAAAAGATAACCTATGTGTAACTAATAACGAAAAGTCATTATATTTAACTAGCTTAGAAAAAGGCTCCGCGGATGAAATAGCAAAACAAGCCTCACAATATATATTTAATTTCGTAAATTCAGAACACAAAATAAACAGTAAACCAATTACTGAAAAAGATATAACCATATTAACAAGAACTAATTCCCAAGCCCAAAGTATGAAAAAAGAGCTTGCAAAATTAGGTATTTCCGCTTCATTTACTGGTAAAAAAAGTGTTTTAGAAACAAATGAAGCTATGTATTTTTATTATTTACTTTGTGCTATTTCAAACCCAGAGTTTCGTGAAATAAAAAGATTACTTATTAGTCCACTTTATAAATTTAGCTTAATTGAAATTAAAAATGATAATTTGGTCTCTAAAATAATAACAAGGTTTAATAATTATAAGAAACTTTATGAGTTAAGAGGTTTTGCCTATGTTTTTTACCTAATTTTATTAGATGAAAGTATTGCAAATAATTTATTATCTATCTTTGATGGCAAAAGAAAACTAACTAATTTCTTTCATATTTTTGATATTTTATTAACTGAATGTAATAATATGTCTTTATACGCAGTTTGTGATTTATTAAGTAATTTAATTTCAAATTCTAAAACTAAAAAAACTAGCAAAGATGCTCAACAACTTAGATTAGACGATAAAAATGCAATTAGTATTTATACAATTCATAATTCTAAAGGGCTTGAATTTAACTTTGTTTTCCATCCTTTCATTGACTCAAATAATACAATGAAAAAAAGTATTATTATTAATAGTAATCAAATTAATAAGGCTAGTTTTAAAGGTAATAGTAAAGAAATCACAAGCTCTTATCAGTTTCAAGAGGAGTTAGAAACAATTAGACTTGCTTATGTTGAACTAACAAGGGCAAAATATAAAAATGTAATATTCATTCAAAATAAAAAAGCTAGCAAACAAAAAAGTATGTGGGATTTACTTAAAGAAAATAATCCAAGCTTAAATAATTTAGGAAAACAAGACTTTACAAAAGAAATTATAATTGAAGATAACGATAATAAATCATCTAAAAAAGATATTTTTAATAATTTTACTCCAAAAAAGGTTACAAAAATATACTCAACAAAATGGAATATTCAGTCTTTTTCTTCCATTTCTTCAAACCTTAATAACCACAACTATACATTAGAACTTCCAAAGAATGATGCAAACTTGAGCAAAATCAAAAATGCTTTGATAGAATACCCAAAAGGTGCTGAAGCAGGAACTTCTTTGCATGAAATGTTTGAAGGCTTTATGGAAAGCAGAGTTGATTTTTCAAACTATATGGAAAGTTCTATTCAAAAACATTTACCAAATAATAAATTGATTAATAATGAGGAATATTTGGCTAAATTAAATGATGATTTAATCAATATAACTAATGTTAATCTATATCCTGAGAGTTTTTGCCTTGCCGATATTGATGTAAGTCAACAAAGCATAGAAATGGAATTTATTATGCATTTATCTGACCAAGAAAGTTTCAAAAAGATTAAAAGTTATAAAAAAGATACAATTAATAAGGAAGGTTATTTACATGGATTTATAGATTTAATGTTTTTTCATAATGGTAAATTTTATATTCTCGATTATAAGTCAAACTTCTTAGGGGAAAATGAAGATGACTACATTAAAGAAAACATGGATAAAGCTATGACCGAACATAACTACTATTTACAAGCAGAAATTTACGCAAAAGCTTTGCAGAAATTTCTTAAAAATACAGTTGGAAATTTTGATTATGATGAAATTTTTGGTGGAGCTTTTTATCTTTTCATAAGAGGAATGAGTAAAAATAGCTCAAAAGGAATACACTTTCATAAGCCAAAACTTGTATAGTTTGAACTATAAAGTATTTAATTTTCATATAAAACTAAGGTATAATTTTTTGCTTAGTAAGTTTTAATATCGATAAAATCAGAATAAAGAATAATAAAAGGATTTAACAATATGCAAAATGGTTACAACCAAATAATAGATCATCTGGTAATAAATAAAATAGCATTACCTGAACAACTTCAAGAAATACAAATGTCTGCTATGCAGAGGAAAGTTAATTTCCCACGACAGTTAGTTTCAGAAGGTATTATTGACTCCCATAAACTACTTGAAATAACTAGAAAAACTTCAAACATACCATCTTTTAACCTTAGAGAGATTTCTCTTTTAGGCAGTGTGGTAAAAAAAGCAAAAGAAAAAGACATTAGAAAATATTCAATGCTACCTTTCTTTGAAAGAGGAGGAAGACTTTTTGTAGCAGTATCAGATCCTTTTGACATTATTGGACTTGATACATTTAAATACTCAGGAAACTACTCTTCAGCAGAACCAATCTTAGCTTCAGCAGAACAAATTGAACAAATCATCGATGAAATTTTTGCAGGATCTGGTGATATGGATGATCTGTTTGCTGATGAGGAAAATGAAGAGGATGAAGATGCAAAAGTAGCTGAGCTAGAAGCTCTTTCAAAAGCTCTGTTAGGAATTACAGAAGATAATTCTTTAGTTAAAAATCGAGCGTAATATTTATTACAAGTTTCAAGAACATAACCTTCTTCAATAATTGTTTCTTCAATAATCTCTCGAACTTCAGCAATTTTATCAGGTATATTTTCAATTATAAAGTCAATTGCTTCTCTGTGATTTTTATACAATTGTTGTGCTAAATGGACAGATTCGTGTTCTTTCATAATATACCTATTTAAAATAAGAAGATAATCTTCAATGTAGTATTGAATTCTTTGAGATAATGAGTTTTTATATACAGATAAAACAATTTCAATTAAGGATTTAATAAGTCCATAATCGATTGATATATATTTATTAGCATCTTTTTCATCTTTTGGATTTAGTCCGTCAATAGTTAAAAAAACAAATGCTTTGTCTAAATCAGGGAATGATTCATTGATTATGTCAGAATATTTTTTTAACTGTCTTGAGTGTTCAGATGAATCAACTTTATTTTCAATTGCAATAACAAAATTTTCGTGTAAAATTAATATATCAATATTTTGCCATTCGCGATAAACTTTTATGTTATGCAAATTTATTGAGTCAAGCGAAAACTCATCCGCCCAACTAATTTTTTCAGATGAAAAGATATCCTTTAGAAACCATTTTAAAAATATTGTATTTAGATTGTGACTTTCATTTGTAGACATTAACCAAGCAAGAAAGTTTGAGTGTCTAATTTCGGTTTTTGTTACATTTAAAATACTAAAAAAATTTGGTGTATGGAGGCTTAAAGATAATTCCTCCAATTTTGGATCTTTAACCAAATTACTCAATTCTATTTTTACATTATCACTCATTAATTATCTTTGCGTTCTTTGCGTTCTTTGTTATTTCTTGTTGTTTCTTGATGATGCACCACATCCAAATAAACCACAACGGTACGATTATTCCCATTATACTCCTCCCCCAACAAATATACTATAAGAAAATCGCT